>LOJH01006868.1:16356-31812 GCA_001685095.1 Ellobius talpinus | reverse complement strand
ATTTTAGGGTTGGCAAGAGTCTTTACTCTAGAGGGGATCCCAGGTGTCCAAGGAAATGGCCTCAAAGAGTCTTTTTAACCAATGCTGAGGAACCGGTTGAGGGTTGTCTAGAAAACAGCGATTCTCTTCTGCATTCTTCCCCCAGGACACGCTCCCTGCGGGCGCCTCGCTAGAAACTTGCCTTCTCAACTGCCACTGAGAACCCGGTTGAGGGTTGCCATGGTAACGACGATACCTGCATTTGCTTAAGTCTGGCGCACTTTATGGCTCCCATCCCCGTCAGAGGCCACAACCCTTGGGTGTTTCAATGCGTCTGCCTTCTCTCTGATCTCCAGTTTGGCAGCCCCAAAAACACATCTCCGAGTTTCCTTCCTCAGAGGCCTGCATCCTCACCTCTCCCACTTGCACACCTCCCTCCCTCAGAACTTTTCAAAAACTTGTGGCTGGGCATAGTGGCACATGCCTTTAATCCGAGCATTAGGGAAGCAGATCTTGTGAGTTTGAGGCCAGCCTGCTCTACATAGTGAGTTTCAGTACAGGGCTATGTGCAAAGACCTTGTCTCAAAATAAATAATTTGAGACAGAGTCTCATATAGCCCAGGGTGTCCTCACATTTGTTATGTAATGAAAATTGACTGAATTTGCTAGTGGAGCATGATTTTGACCTTCTGGTTTTTCTGCATCTACCTAAGTGCTGGGATGTGGTGTGTGCCTCATGTCCTATTTGTTTGGTGGTGGGGATGGAATCTAGGCATACCAGGCAACCACTATACCAACTGAAGTACATCTGCTTTCTAGTTTTTCAACTTGAGGCAGGGTTTCATATAGCCCAAGCTGACATCAAATTTACTAGTAGTTGAGAATGCCCTTGACTCCAGTCACCTGCTTCCATCTCCTTCACCACCCCAGCTAGTTCCTCAGCACTCTGGTTCTCCAGTCCCTCAGAATTCCCACTCCAGTCCTGCCTCTTCTTCAAGGCCTCCCATATCTAAGTCCCAGGCTCCTCAAAATTCCTGTTCCTTGCCACGGTCCCTTCACATCTCGAGTCTTTCCCACCAGTCCTGAGTGCCCTCCACTTGTCCTCTGGCCTTTCTCAGAGCTCTTCAGACCTCAGAGCCTCAATGTGCCTTTTTCTGGGGGAAGCCACCCCTGATAAGAGTAGCCCGACCAAAGAAACAATTTCACTCAAGTCCAGTTTTGTGACCCAGGGAATTTATTGAGGTTACAGGAGCATGGGAAGCTGAAGAATGCTCCCACCCTCATCATGAGGAAAGCAGTCCATACGTCCTCTCCTCCTCCAAGAGCACACTAGTGGTTCAATCTGGAGGGATAGCTATACAAGTCCTGGGTCCCAAGGGTCCCTTCTGGCTGGTCACCAGACCCCTGTTTCCCTGAAGCTCTCTATTCCCCTTATATCCAGCTGAGGGACTGTATGAAGTATGCAGATATGTGTAGATAGCAGAAAGGAAGCTAGAACCAAGCAGTTTTCTCCACTGGAGAAAGTCAGCTCTATATGTCGTTTTCGGCAGGATCCAGTTTAGGAAGGCCCTCAACCTGTCTGGTTTTTTTTAAATTATTTTATTCGATGCACATTGGTGTGAGGATGTCAGATCTGCTGGAACTGGAGTTACAGTTGTGAACTACCATGTGGGTGCTGGGAATTGAACCCAGGTGCTCTTAACTACTGAACCATTTCTCCAGTCTTGAAAGACTTTTGTTCATTTTCTGCTTGTTTTGTTTTGTTTTTTTATTGAGACGAGGTTTCTCTGTAGCTTTGGAACTCATTCTGTAGACCAGGTTGGCCTTGAGCTCACAGAGATCCACCTGCCTCTGCCTCCCAAGTGCTGGGATTAAAGGCGTGCGCCATCGCTGCTCGGCTGTTCATTGCTTTTAAATGTCTTGTGTGTGTGTGTGTTGTGTGTCTGTATGCTCATCTGCATTGGCACACGTGAAGGTCAGAGAACAGCTTTCATGACTTGGTTCTCTCCTACCATATGGGCCCAGGGATTGAACTCATGTTATCAGGCTTGACAGAAAACACCTTTTCCTGCTGATCTTAGGCCTGCTCATTCCTCCCAACCCCAGGATTCCAGGTCTAGCAAACGCTAGCATGTGGTGTGTACCCGTCTGACAGAACTCTCATGAGCCTTTTGTCTCTCATTTGGGATGCATGACATAACAACAGGCTCCTCCAGCAGAAGAAAAAGGGACACAAATCCCTCTCCAAAGTCACAGAACCTCCCAGAATCTGTTTGCTCTGAGACAGAATTCAGATGAAGGCTTGGTGAGTGTTAGCATGCCTGGGTAGCCCATTTCATTCTGTTACTGAAGAGGAAACTCAAGCAGCAGGTAGGGCAATGGGGATACTTCAGGGGCACCCAGCAAGAAATGCAAATGTGAAAGAACAAGGGAAACCCTCTGATGAAGGAAACCATAGGCTTGGCCCCAGCAACAGGAATGGAACTCTTGAAGGGGGCCGAGAGTGGTACCCTGTACAAAATGTCAGTCAGTGGCTAGCAGTACACAGGCTTGATTTGGTGGGGAGAGGACTTTAAGTTCCACAGGCCAAAAACCACAAAAACTTGATGCCACCTGGCAGAGGAAAGATCAAGAGAAAAAAGCTGGGCTGGGGCGGGGTGGAGTTGGAGGCTTAGCAGTTAAGCGCTTGCCACTCAAGTGTGAATTCAGAACCTCAAAACCCCACATAAATGCAAGGGTGGAGTGACCCGACTGTAATTCCAGCCTTGGAGGGCAGTGACAAAGGGTTGCCCAAAGCAGCTGGTCAGCGAGACTGGCTGTTTTGGTGAGTTCTGGGTTTGGTTGGGAGACCCTGCTTCACTGAGTAAGATGGCAGAGCTCCCAGCGATGATTCTTGACACTAACCTCTAGCTTCCACATGCACCAAAAGGTATGAGAATGCCCACATTTGTATAAAAATATGCACACAGCTAGGTACTCTCTAACCCCAGCTCGCAAAAGGCAGAGACAGGTGGATCTCTGAGTTCGAGGCCAGCCTGGTCTATAGACCGAGTTCCAGGACAGCCAGGGCTACGTAGAAAACCTGTAACACTTATAAGTGGAAAAAGGAAATAAAAAGCTGACAAGATAAATCTGTCAACAGAATCTGGACGATGATGATGTAGGACAGACCTAAGTACAGGCGAGACAACTGACCTCTGGAGTCCGTCAGAGGGTCCCTGATTCAGGATTTGATTGGCTGCCTCAATACGCAAAGTGACAAGGTCCAACAGGTCTGGAGGTCCATGGAAGTAGGGACAGAGTCCTTAATGGTCAGCTGGCAGTTCCTGGGTTGTCACCTTGGGAGACTCAGGCTGTAGGTACATACTGCCCACATGGGATCAAGAACTACCTAGCCCCACAGTTCAGTCTTGTGTCTTCACAGAGGTAGGGATGGGCATTTTCTCTTTGGAGATGGCTCCTGTGACAGAGCTCTGTGGTGGGAACCGGCCTAGTGTGTGCCAGGCCCCAGTTGTGGGAAAATGGAGAACACTGTAGAGATAGCATCATTTCCAGTTCTCTGGGAACAGATGCTTTAATGCCTTAAGAATTTGGCCTCAGATAAGACAGAGGTTCACATTCCTTCTGTTGCTCAGCATGTGAATCCGAAATGAGAACACTACTCTTGCTCCTCTGGTGAGGTGGGGCAGGGAGCCAGGCTCATGGTCCACCTGACTGCCAGGGACTTTTCTAGGCAGGGAGAGGGCTCATCTCAGGCCTGAGGAGTAGAAAGTTCCAGAAACTTGTGACTTAATTTCAGGTTCCTAGGGACACTGAAGTCCCTTCCTCAGGGAGTTTTCTGGTCCCTCCTGGCATGTCTGTGTCATTTCCAAGCTGTGTAGTCAGACACGGCTACACCTGAATATGGTGTTTTAGGCTTGTCATTCAAGCACTCAGGAAGTCGAGGCAGGAAAACAGCTGAGAGTTGGAAGTTAGTCTGAGCTACACCGTGAGTTAGATGGCTTGAGGTATGTTGTGAGATCCTGTGTCTTAGAAAATAAAATAAAATAAAATAATGGGTGGGGGAGGCAGGTAGAAAGAAAAGGCTTACATAAGCCAGAAATCTCTCTAGGTTCTTGAAGAGGGGGATAGTAGAAGGACATCGGCAGAAGGAAACATAAGTGAGACTCCAGAAAGAGGCAGAAGCCAGGAATGGTAGTATATAGCTCTAATCCCAGCACACAGGATTCAGAGGCAAGATGGATGCAGCAACCAACATAAGGCCTAGGCCACATAAGACCCGGCCTCACAAAACAAAAAAGGTGGGGCACAGAATAGGAATGAGATGGGGCCAGGGGATTCCATGTTGAAGGATTCTTACCAACTCTGTGCCATGATAGATAGATAATTCCAGGACACAGGGACAGATTGTTTGAATGACCTTGGCAACCTTAAGAGTGGAAAGGCTTGCCCTGTATCACGTACCCCCTCAGAGGCTGCTCAAAACTCCCAAGGAATCAGCTTCAATACCAGCACTTGGGAGGTGGAGTCAGGAGGATCAAGGCCATCCTCAGCTACACAGTGAGTTCAAGGCCAGCCTAGGCTACCTGAGATCCTGTCTCAAAAAACAAAAACCAAACTGGCCTCAGAAAAACAGCATACCTATAGTCTAGCCTGCATCAGTGGGTGGTGTAACCTAGGACAGCTCTCACCTTTTCTACCCTGAACACCGACAGCACCATGTAGGAAGAAACAGTCCACAGGACATATCAGAGATATACAGAAAAAATATAAAATGTGTTTAAAATAAAAATAAGTAAAACCTGAGATGTTTGAGAGCCAGACTGCCAAGCCCCTTTGGATGCTCTCCCAGGTGCACAGAGATGACCCCAAATCCCTGTGTTCTGAGGCAGGCAGATCTGTGGCCTGGGGAGTATTGAAAGCCATGCATCTGCTGGGCTGGATTGAGTCAGGGAAACTGCTAGAGACTGTGGGGTGATACTTTTGCTGCCCCATCTTCTGCCTCAGTCCAAGGAAGCTAAAGGGTCGAGTCCATCGGTGGGCAGCCATTCTCAGGAAGCATGATCCGGGTGCTGGCACCCGTCTGGGTAGAAGATGAGTATCGGGAAGATTTGTGGTTGGACCAGCGGAGGAACACGCAGCAGAGGAGGCGGCGAAAGGTCTGGCGCATCTCAGCATCTCGGCAGGAGTACACCACTGCGTTGACCAGTGAGTTGGCCTCAGCCAGGAGCAGGAAGTACTTCTCCACAACCAAGACATTGCAGGATTTACAGTCCAGACCGTCCAGGAGCAGCACCACTTGGCCCGGTGTCCAGCACACCACAAATGCCCCTGCAGGACAGAGACTGGGAGTGAGGGGTGGAGGTTGATGATGGTGAGCCACCAGGAGACTTGTCTGAACCACCCCTGTGCTAAAGCAGTGACCAACTGTGTGGCATATACCACACAAGCTCCCTGTAGGGGCAGAACTCCCAGGAGGGGATAGACACCTTTCTCCAGTTTTTGTCAGAGGAACACCTGTCCGAACTGGGACAAGTAGCCTATGGCCCTTCAACCTTCTATAGGAGATTTGTTCACTAAAGAATGAGACAGGCTGGTTACAGAGTAGTGGGCCAGGAATCATTGGAGAGAATCAGTCCTCAACCAGAAATAGATTTCCTTCTATACTAAAAGCCCAAAAGAGGGACTTATTGCTAAGACTGAGGACACAAATCAAATTCCCAGGGCCCACGTGGAATAAGGAGAAAACTAATTCCCAGACACTATCCTCAGACCTCTACAGATGAACTAAAGTGCATTATATATACATCTGTGCACACATGCACAAAATAAATTTTTTAAAAATTATTTACATGTGTGTGTACACATGTATGAGTGTAAGTCACATGCATGTGGGTGATGTCCTGGAGGCTAGAAAAGGGCATCAGATCCCTTGGAGTTACAGATGGTTATAAGCTGCCTAATGAGGGTAATAGGAATTGAACATGGGTCCTGGGAAGAACAGGAAGTGTTCTTACTCACCAAGTCATTTTCTAGCCCCCAGAAAAGAATAAACTCCCAAGGGGAGCCAGGTGTAAGGGCATATACCCATCTACTCAGGGAAAGAGAGGCAGGAACGTCCGTGCTTCAAGGCCTGTCTGCCTTAGTTACAACCAGGACTTCATGAAACCCTGCATTAAAAAAGTAACCAAGCTGGGCCATGGTGGCGCAGGCCTTTAATCCTAGCACTGGGGGGGGGGCAGAGGCAGCCACCTATGATCTCTGTGAGTTCAAGACCAGCCTGGTCTAAGAGTGAGTTCCAGGACACCATGGCTATGTCTCAAAAAACAAAAACCTAAACCATGAGCCAGGTGTGGTGGTGGACGCCTTTGATCTCAGTATTTGGGAGGCAGAGGCAGGTAGTGGCTCTCTATGAATTCAAGGCCAGCCTGGTCTACATAATGAGCTCCAGGTTAGCCAAGTCTACACAGTGAGACCCTACTTCAAAAGAAAACCAAATTAATAAATAAGCAGAAACAACAACCAGGGATGGAGAGACATGGCTCAATGGGTAAGAGCAGGTACGTAAATCCAGTTCCCAACAGCGACTTCAGGCAGTTCGAAACTGCCTGCAATTTCAGCTCCAAGTGCTTAGGATACTTCTAGCTTCCACATGCACCTGCACACATTTGCATGTGCCCAGACACAATCTCACAGCCACATATATACACACACGCACAAATAAAAATAAATCTAAAACAAAACAAAATGAGGAAAGACTGGGTATGTAGTGGTTCATTCCCAGTACTCTGAGACAGGCAGATATCTGTGAGTTTGGGCAAGCCTAGTCTATACAGTGAATTCCAGGACAGTCAAGGATACTTTGTGAGACCCTGCCTTAAAAAACAAACAAACAAACAAACAACCACAAAAACAGGGCTGAGGATACCGATCACTTGGTGGTACTTGAAACCAGGAGTGGAGTACACCCTACCATCTAGGAGATGAAGGCAAGAGAAATAGAAGTTCAAGATCATCTTCTATTACTATATAATTTGAAGCCAGCCTGGGGTACATGAGACTGCCTCAAACATAGTAAAACAAACAAGACCTCTAAACGATTTCCTTGGGAACATGAAAACTGGAGGTTTGCTTGTTTTCCTCTGTGCAGGCTAGCTGAAGAGGATCTTTCCTCTTTGGAGGCTCTGCCTGGTTCTGCTATGGGGTTTCATCTTTTCCTTTTCCCTGCATTGAGGATACCACCTCCCTGGAGAATGCCTCCTCCCTTCCTGCAATATCAGGTCATTTCCTCAGTTTCCCAAGGCCCTGTGGAGGCTTAGGTCCCTGAAGCTGCTGTCAGAGCACCCACTTACCCAGGATGATGACAACAGTCTTGACTAGGCTGAGCGTTGTCTCTCGGTAGCGGGGATGGCAGCTGACATGCTCTGCCATGCGCTCTACCCGTCTATGCACATAGAAGAAAATGTGTGTGTAGACAGCTACCATAAGCAGGAAGACTAGAAGGCTGGACAGGGCCCACACAGCCAGGTAGGAGCGGCTGAACAGGGGCACCATTCGTGAGCAACTATCCAAGTCACAGAGGCAGTGCCAGAAGTGTGCAGGTAGCAATCCCAGGCCCAGTGCAGCCACCCACACACCCACAATAAGTGTGATGACACGGCCCTGGGGTAGGCGGCTGTGTAGCTGAACAGCCATCACACTACGGTGCCGTTCTACAGCAATGGCCAGCAGTGTGGCCACTGATGCTGTCAGGCTGGTGTCCAGGAGACCCTGTCGCAGGAACCAGCCTCTGATGGAGAGCCGGGCAGTTCGTGGGCCAGTATGGAACATGAGGAAGAGGTAAGCCATGCCGGCGAAGAGGTCAGCAGCAGCCAAGTTGCCGAGCAGGTAGTATATGGGCTGGTGGAAGCGCCGGTTGGAGGCAATGGCTGCAATAACCAGCAGATTGGTGAGCAACACCAGTACACTGACTGTCAGCCCCAGAGCCACCACTACCACATCCTTGGGGCGCCAATGAAGGCTGAGCTCCTTGCCACTGTTATTATAGAAAAAGCCGATGGTCTCATTGTAGTAGCACTGACCCATGATGACCACCTGTGGATATGGAAAGAGAGAGGTCAGTGCAGGTGGTCCCTGATGGAGGAGGCATCAACAGGTAGTGGCCAAAGACAAGAATCAAGATTGGGTGAGTGCAACCCACAGACTCAGAGGCCCTCTGAGCAAGGTGTCTGTGGTAAGAGCCAGAGTGACCTAAAAAACACAAGCTCTGTTTATCTACTCAGAAAGCAGGGTCTCACTGCACATCCCACACTGTGAGACCAGGCTGGCCTCAAAATCAAGAGACCCATTCGCCTCTGCTGAAAGTTGCCACAACAATTTTTAAAAGGATCTCTGTCTGATAGGTAGGGTTTGTTTGTTTGTTTTTGTTTTTTGCTTTTTTAAAATCTGAAGAAGCATTGTGTTCTATCTACATTGTAATTCGGGGCCTCCTGACACCAATCTGCGACCAGATTGGACACCTGTGGTTTCCGAGGTACCGGTGTGGGAGGGTTGGCTGGAGCAGCCTGAAGATCATACTGGTGCCAGGGTCCTCGCACAGTGCAGAGGCCAGGGGGCGTGTGCACACCAGAACAAGGTTCCTAGTCAGCACCCAGAGGGCAGTGCCAAGGCGCAGAGGTGACAGAGTGAGCAGAGGAGACAGAGAGACCGCACCAGAAGTTGAGTTATGGGCAGGATTCCACGCAAGAGCTCTGAAAGCGGGCCATTCCGGGGTGGGACGGAAGGCCAAGAGGCCTCCGGGACAAAAGAAGGTGTTTTGTAGACGACCCTGGGCTAGAGGAAGGGCTGTGGAGAAGAAGGGGTACACCTCACTCTCTCCGGAAGTCTGCACCCACCCTGGTCCGGTTGGTACTGGTCTTACCTGGGCCTCCAGTCAAGCGGCAGACGGGGCAGGCTCGTGGGGGGTCGAGGTGGGGCTGAGATCCATGACCCTGCGATGGGGCGGTAGCGCAGCTGCTGCGTCCGGTGCGCTAGCCCCAGGCCGAGCAGGCAGGAGAGGCGGGGCCCAAGGCCACGCCCCTACCTGCCCCAGCTCTTGGGCCCTGGGGGAGTGTCCCGCCCCCTGGAGCGTACCACCCCCATGTCGAAAGAATGGTGTGCTGAAAAACTGCAGTAGTCCCACCTCCTCCCCACAGCCCCGTTTTCCCACGTGGGACACCCCTTTCACTCCGTCCTCCGCGCACCTCACGTGTTTGCCCTTTCGCGCCTTTGAGGTTGAGTTACCTGGCAGCTGGAAAGATCCGCAGCTGAGACCTCTGGGGCGCCCCCCCCCGATCCTGACCAATCCTGTATCGAGCTGCAAGCCCCGCCCCACCTCATCCTGCCGTGGTCAAGCTCCGGCTGGACCCCCGCCCCACTGAAGGCGCGCCACCAGCACACGCCCCAGACCCTGTGCGCCACCCTGACTTCCCGTGGTCTCCCCTCAGCCTGTGCCGGCTCTGGCCTTCAGCCTCCTCCCCTGGCCTCCCCCGTCCTCAGCACACAGCCCCATTGTCCCAATTATCTGCACCGGGTTGTATTTGATTATGTAGAACCGAATCATGGACACAGAGCTCTGGCAGGGCCTTAGTGACTCATCTGGGGCTTCAGGCCCTGCGCTAATTGCCTGTGGGGTTTCGCAGGGTGGTTTTTAGAAGTCTTGGTTCATCAGGTCAGTAATAAAGGGGTAAAAGAAGCTGCTCTTACTGGTGACCTTTTCTTTGTCAGCCTTCCCTGGCAAAGACAGATGTGTAAGAACATCACAGGATTTTTTTTTATCTTTTTCAAAACAGGCTGTCCTAGAACTAACTCTACAGACCATGCTGGCCTCCAACTCAGAGATCTGCCTGCCTCTGCCTCCTGAGTGCTGGGACTAAAGGCGTGTGCTACCACTGCTCGGCGGACTTTTTTAATTAAAATGTAATTTTATTTGTGCAAGTTTATGGGCAGAGGTCAGATAATTTGCAATAACTGGTTCTCTCCTACTACCAAGTGGGTCAGGCTTTGCAGCAAGCACCGTTAGCACCATTGTATTCAACCAGGACATGGCTTTATTCAGAGGTTATAAGAATCCAGATTTGGCCAGCACTTGGGAGGCAGAGAATTTCTGTGAGTTCTATAACAACCTGGTTTACATAGGGAGTTCCAGACCAGCCAGAGCTACAAGAGACCCCCTCAAAACAAACAAACAAACAAACAAATCAAACCCAGAAAGGCATAAAAGCAGGTGAGTGGGCTAATCTACACCCACCTACTCACATAGAATCTGTCAAGGAGGCAAGTGGTACTAGGGCCAGGAGCCATTATGGTCAGAGTAACCAGACACCTGTCTTGGAGGTCAGAGACTGGGGCAACCACCTGGATTGACCATTGGATACTGAACCTGACTCGCCAGTGCACCTGTGTTGTCTGGCTGTTTTAACCTCCTCTGGCAGGGAGATGATGAGGACTTCCCAAGATGGGTGGTCTTCCTTACCCAACTCTCTGGTAACCTGTCTCTCCCCACTCCCCACTGAATTGGTCTGGTTACCAGGTGGGGCAGGTAAAGAGACATATGGGGTCATCAGCTCAGTCCTGAGTCTCCTGGGATGGTGGGTGGTCAGAGATGTTCCTAGATCCCTCAGGCTCAGTGTCAGCACAACAGGTAGCCCTGGACATAGCCTCAGTGTCCAGCTTGGAGAGTAGCCGGGCTGTCTCCTGGGTGATCTCAAAGTGCTTGGGCAGAGGGTTTCGGCGCAGGGGGCTGCCTTCAGGGGAGGCAGCAGCAGGGCCCAGGCTTCGTCCCCTCAAACTACCTCGGTGCACTGTTGAGACAGTAACAGGAGTCTCCTCACACAGTTTGGAAGCTACCAGAGCCAAGCTGGACAGTTGATGAGTGACTGGTCGTACACCTCCCCGTGAATACTTCACTGGCTGGCGACTGAAGTGGCCCCGGCATTGTGTTCCCAGGAGCAAGTCCTCAGGGTTGTGGCTGGACCCTGTGGAAAGATGAATGCTAAGCATCCCCAAGTTTTCAGGATGTACCTCCAGGAGTGACTGGTCAGCCAAGCAACCCTAAGGGAAAGAGAGAGCTCTCCAGGACACTCACCTTCCCCTGCCCCATCTCTGGTGTTTTCCACCTCCTTCTCCTCCCTTTGGTCCCTCTGCAGAGTTGCAATCTGCAGGAAGAAACCCAGAATGTGACTCCTAACAGTAAAGCCCTGTTTTGGGTTTGTGGGGGTGGCTCAGTGCATCAGAGGATTTGCTGCGCACGCATGAGGAGCCAAGTTTGAATTTCTGGCATCTTTGTAAAAAGCCAGGCATGACTGAGAGTGCTTGTAACTACTATATTATGGGGTGGAGACAGGCGTCCTGGGAGCTTACTGGCATGCCAGCCTAGCTGAAATAGCATGCTGTAAGTTCAGTGAGTGACCCTGTCTCAATGTACACTGTCCATAGCCAGTGCTCATCTGTCACTCACACCCTGTGCTCGGCAGCTAACAGAGCCGTCTGACTAACCTTCTTTTCTAGTGCTGGGATCCAAACCCAAAACCTCACACATGCTAGACGATCACTTTGTCACCAAGATTCATTTGCAACCTGGTCCTTGCTCCATTCTTGTTTCCCTTACCCACTCTTTACAATCCAGAACTGCACATAGCATGCGTGCTCCCACCTCAAGGCCTTGTCCCAGCTGGTCCCACTGCCTGTACGTTTTCCCCAGACTTGCCCGTGCCTCTTCCCATCCCTATGTCGTGCACTCAAAGCACTAAGGCAGGAAGATCACAGAGAAAGACCCTATCTCAAAATCAAATAAAACAATACAATAAAAAGGCAAGTGTGTCGGGGCTGGAGAGACAGCTTAGAGGTTAGAGCATTGGCTGCTTTCCCAGAGGATCCAGGTTCAATATCCAGCACCTACATGATAGCTCAAAACTGTCTGTGACTCCAGTTCCAGGGGACCTGACATCCTTACAGACATACATCCTGGCAANATATATATATATATATATATATATATATGACAGTGTGTCATCTCAGCTACTACTCAATAGGCAGGAGGGCCATTAAACTGGCTTACAGTGTGAGTTCAAGGCCACAAAATAAACACTAAAAGGAGGTTAAGGATGAAAAGGCCTCTGCCACAAAATAAACACTAAAAGGAGGTTAAGGATGAAAAGGCCTCTGTCACCAAGCTTGGCAATTTCCATTTCCAGGACCTACATGCTAGAAGAGAACTGACTTTTTCTGACTTCCATGTGACACCTCCTCAATACATAAATTAATTAATTAAAAATGTAACAAAAGCAATTTGGGCTGTGGTGATGTTTCAGTGGGTAAGGGTACTTGAACCTGAAGAATTCCATCCCCAGGTCCCATGAAGGACGGGCTGTCCTCTGGCTGTCATGTTCATGCTATGACATGTGTGCGGCTGCACGCATGCAACAAACAAATGCTTCTGAAAAATGCAAACAAAATTAAAGAGAGCTAGGAGGACTTAGTGATAAGCATACATTTAACGCACACCAGGCACTGGATTCAATGTCCAGTTGTGCTAAAGAAGGGGGGTATTAAACACAGACAAGGCCATCCCCACATCTGTGGGAAAAGCAGACTTCTACCTCAGAAGGTGTGACCTCCAGACACTTCTCCGGGGCACTGTGGAGTTTGGGATCTGGACTGGAGTCTGAGGCTATGGTCAGGGGTTGTATGTCTTGGGCAAGAAGTGGGGCTGGGTGCTGGGGACTGGATTCGAGGAGTGTGGGAGCCAGGCCAGGATCTTGGGTCGGGGGCTCAGAGGCCAGAGGGAGCTCGTCCATTCCAAAGATCTGCTCATAGTGTGCAATGAGGAATTCAATAAGCTGAGCCTGGTGACTGGAGTCCAGCAGACAGGCCACAGGGCTGACTCCGGGGGCCCTGGGTCCAGCTGGTGGCCGCAGCAGCGTAGGCCCAAATACAATTCCCAAGTTGTTGGCAGACATCTTGTTTTCTTCAAACCGAGAGGCCACCCTGCGAATGGTGGGGAGAAGGGTCAACCATGAAGTTGGAGGAGAATGGTAGGACCTGTGAGCTAGCCTGATGACTTGGCCAGGCCACAGGAAAGTAGTGTCTGGTCACTGAGACCGTGTCAGGGTTAGGTGTGTGTGTCCAGGGCTCTGAGCTCAGAAGAAATATAAAAGGTCAGAGGTTAATATGAGCCACACAGGTAAGCAGTTATGTTTCTAGGGAAAGAGGGCCATGATTCAAAGCTTAGGGACCCATGCACACCTGAACAGATGGGCCACCAGGTGCCGCACAGTGCTGTAGTTAGAGGGAGGCAGCTGCACCAAGAGGGTCCTCAGCGAGCGGATAATCTCAGGACTGGGGCTGGGGGTTCCAGGGTTGTCCCCAGGGTCTGCATGCAGGGTCTTTGCCAGAGAGATGAAGGCGTCGTAGAGGTGGAAGGGGACCACGGGATCAGTGAGCTGGTGGGGACAGGAGTAGGGATGGGCTGCTGCGGGTCCTGAGCCAGAGGCTGCATGATTCTTGCCCACCACCTCAGGCCTAGAGCCACCTACCTCTTGAAGAAATCGCTTGAGGACACTGGTGATATCATGAGGAGAGTTTCCCGACAGTTCAACCAGCACTCGGCCATTCTCAAAGGCCTGGCACAGTCGTTCCACACGCACTCGAGACCCACTGACCCGATAGATACCCTGCAGGCCAAGGGCGCGATGCTCTATCTCAGCTGTGCACCGGGTAACCACAAAGGGCACCTCCTCAGGGAAGTCTCTGGGGAGTTGTAGGAAGTCAACTCCAAAGAGAGGCATCCGGGCTGGAAGCCGTTGGTGTCCACAAAGGATGAGGAGGGTCTCCAGACAGCGCTTGTGACAGGTCAAAAAGCACTGGGGGGGAGGGGGGAATGTCACAGGGTTAGGAGTTCAGCTGGGGACAAGAAGGTTATTAGGAGGGCAGCAGGGGAGGAGGAGGTTATCAGGAAAGCCAGGGAGTGGAGAATGGTAAGAGATGCTAGATCTGACCAGTGAAAAGGCTCAGTAGGTAAAGTGCTCGATGCCAAGCCTGATGACGATCTTCAAGACTCACAAGCAGGAAGTATCCTCTAACACACGCACACCATGGCACTCATGCACACAAACTCACACACACACACACACACACACAGGACAAAAACAAACATTGAGACTGAGGTAGGACATCAGACAAAGGCAGGTCCTAGATAGAGCAAAGGGCTACAGGGATCTGGGTCAGTGTGTTTGGTGAAAGTCAGCAGAGGTCATTAGGTCTCCAGTCTAGATCACACCTCTTCACACTCTGTCCCGCTGACCATGAAGGCTTCACATTCTCTGCACTTGGCTGGACCACGCAGCCGTCGTAGCCGGTGGGTCTGAGCAGCTGTGGACAGTGTCCACTTCCTGAAGGGGCTGCCTAGTCCATTCTCCATCCCATCCCCCAGATCTGCAAGGAGGGAGGTCAGGGCTGTCAGGGCCACCCTCTTGCCCCTGTAAGCTCACCTGCCCATCTATGTCAGCCTTACCAGGGTCTCGTTCCTCAAAGTCATCAGAGGACTCAGTGCTTATAGATGACACCTTCACAAGCCGCCGAGTAGCAGCACCTGGGGTCAGAGGACACAGAGGTAGGATCACTGGTCATAGGACATAGGCTAGCTCTAAGGAAACAGGTTTGGTTTCCAGGATTTCCAAAAACACCCAGAGAGATCTTTGAGAGAAAGGGTCAGAGGCCAGAGGTCACATCCAGGAATGGGCCAGGCCCTTGTCTGGTGGATTCGAGGAAACTTCCACCAAGACAGTGGGTCAACACTGGAGGACCAGGGTGTAGATCAAAGGGTAGATCAGAGGTCAAGAGGTAGGCTGGAGATTAAAAGTCAGTGCTTGGCTAGGAGCTGGAGGACAGGTGGGAGGTGGAAGGGTACAGGTGTGTGGGGGAGGGGAGGGCCAGGTCCTACCCTCACCTGGGCTGGAAGTAGGGGAATCCAGGGACTGGGATTCATTGCCACCACCTACACTGTCCACATCACTGCCTGGAGTGGGGCCTGGCATCCCTAGATGAGAATAGGGCAATCAGGCTGGTCCAAATCCAGGCCCTGTACCCACCAGGCCTTCTTGAACTTACCCTGGCTGCCTGAGCTGGTATCCTCCCAAGGGCAAGTCTCAGAGTAACCCTCCTCCAGCTTGGCATGTGGGGGCCCCAAAAACTTCTTTTTTGTGTCCTGAGGGGAACTAGGAGAGAGAGATTTGAGGGTTTAATCTCCAGGAAGCTGGCCTGGTTTAATCTCCAGGAAGCAAGCGGGCATAGCATTTGGGTCCCAACTTCAAGGGTTTGCAAACTCTGGTATCCAGGACCATTTGAGCCCCATAAGGGCCCTAGGCCCACCACTCTAAGACTGGGGTAGGGGGGCTGGAGAGATGGCTCAGAGGTTAAGAGCACTGGCTGCTCTTCCAG
>LOJH01006868.1:0-16311 GCA_001685095.1 Ellobius talpinus | reverse complement strand
GCATACATGGAGGCAGAATGTTGTATACATAATAAATAAATCTAAAAAAAAAAGACTGGGGTAGTTCATTAGAAGTCCCCCTGATCCTATAAGTACCCTTAACAAAAGTCATCGAGCCATTTCAAAGCAAGCAAACAAACAAACACAGGAAGGGCTGAAGAGGTGGCTCAGTGGCTATGAATGTTTGGCTGCTCTTACAGGACCCAAGCTCAGTTCCCAGCACTGGCATAGATGGCTCACAAATGCCTATAACTCCAGCTCCACAGGACCTGATCCCCTCATCTGGTCTTTGAGGGCACCTGCATACAGGTAGTATATACACATACATCTAAATAAAAATAATTCTTTAATCGGGCAGTGCTGGTGCACACCTTTAATCTTAGCACTCAAGAAGAGGCAGAGGCAAGTGAATCTCTGTGAGTTCGAGGCCAGCCTGGTCTACTGAGGGAGATCAAGGACAGCCAGGGCTACACAGAGAAACCCTGTCTCATAAAATAAAACAAAACAAAAATCTGGAATACATTAAAGAAATGGGAACTAGTTGTGAGAGTAAGGGGTTCAAGCTGGTGTGGAAGGGAGCAAGAGGGGGGTAACAGAGATGAACATAATCAAAGTACACACACACACACACACACACACACACACACATTTATTAAAACCTGGCATGGGGCTTCTGAGCTTACTCCAAGCCCAGCCCTAGAGCACACCTGTGTAGCACAGGCGTGAACTCCTGGAAGCAGAAGGCGGGAGATGGTGGTGGTGGGGCCTCAGGCTGCAGTGCCCGCACAAACTCCTGGTAGCGCTGGCCAGGCTCAAAGGGCGCACAGCACTCAGCCAGAGCTGAGAAGGCTCGAGGTCCTCTCTCTGCCTGTGCCCCTCGTAGCTCAAACAGGCCCAGCGTCACCTGCAAGGATGGAGATAAGCATAAACCTAAGAGGACTGAACCGATTCCTGGCGTGGGGGTGGCCTAACCTTTACGAACAAGCATGACCAGGGTTTGAGGACAGGGCCTGTCACTGGTAGGCTATAAGGATGAGGAAGGGGGTGTCACCAGGGTATGGGGCCTGCTATGGGATCTGCAGTAAAGATGGTGTCCTGGGGCCTCAGAGATGGCTTAGGGACAGAGGAAAGGAGTATTTAATGGTGCCCAAGTGCAATGAAGCACGAGTGACATGGGGCCGGGTCTTACCCGCCTAAGTACTTCGTCTCCTTGCAACACCAGTTTGCGTACATGTGACACTATTCGCCGCTTGGTGGTTTCCAGATCCTGCTGGCGTGTATTGGCCTCTCGGATGCAGGCCTGGTACAAAGCCTCTGCCTCCTGTGCCTGGGGAAACCAAGGCAGAGACAGCTTAAATGGACTATAGTTGGGGAGAGAAGAGTATCCAGACGTTAGGGGCTCTTGGTACTGTGTCTCCACCTTGGCCTGTGCCTCCTCTCGGGAGCGTCGTCTGCGCTCCTGCTGCTTGCTGGATCCGGGAGATGCCTGGGGAGGAGGGTCCTCAGGGGACCCCTGGGAACGTGCCCAAAGGTCCTCTCTGCGTTGAATGTACTGGAGCCGGGTGCGCCGTAGTGCCTGCACCGCCTCATTCTTGGGGGCAATAAGAGGACCATAAGTCCTTTGTCTGAGGTCTGCAGAGGCCTCCATTCTTTGATGGACGGCCCACTACGAAGGGCCTTACCATGCGTTTCTGCTCCTTCTGCCACTGCTCCTTGAATTCCTTTCTCCACTTCTCAATTTCCATCCTTTTGGCTGCTAAAGGCTGAGGGGAGGATGGGCATGGGGAAGCAACATCAGTACTCTCGTTGTTGTTTCCTGCCCCACCGCCTTACATGGGCTCTGCCCTTACCCCAGACCTAAACTCTTTTTTGAATACCCCTAAGCCCATGTACATGAGCAGAAAGTTGTGTGATCACTCCATCTTTTTTTCAGGGACCCCAGACATCCTGAGGTCTTAGTGCCAAGAAACATCAGTCTGACACCCCTATTGGTGTATTCTTTCTATTTTCAACTTTTTCAATTTTATTTCTTATTACTTTAAAATGTGTGAATGTGTGCAGGCTTGTGCACACGAGTGTGGGTGTCTATGGAGGCTTGAGGCTTCAGATCCCCATGTAGTGGGACTTATAGGTGGTTGTGGACTGCCACTCATGGGTTCTAGGAACCAAACTCAGGTCCTCTGCAAGAGCAGTATGTGCTCTTAACCACCCAGGCGTCTCTCCAGCCTCTTTTTAAAATTTCACTTATTTATTTTATGTTTGTATATGTGTGGGGATACATTTGTGTTAGTATGTGTGATGTCAGAGGACAATTTGTGGGAGTTCGTTTCTCCTTCCTCCATATGGGTACAGATTGCCAGTGGCAAGTATCTTCACCTACTGAGCCAATTCCATGGGTTCCCTGTCTGGTTTTTTTTTTTTTGCTACTGGGGATTTGAATCATGGTCTTGCACGTGTTAGCTAAGTAGTCTACTGTTGTGCTATAGCTCCAGCCCTTCTTTTTTAAAAATATATTTATTATTATTCTATGTGTATGATGTGCATATGTGAACATACATGCTATGGTATGTGTGTGGAGGACAGAGGATAGCATTATGAAGTTGGATCTATCCTTCTACCTTTATATGGGTTTCAGAAATTGAACTCAGGTCCTTCTGAGCCATCTCACTGGCCCTGGTCTTACTATGAGGCCTCGGCTGACCATCACCTCAGAGATCCACCTGCTTCAGCCTCCCCTACGTTGAAACTGAAGGTGTATGTCACCATGCCAGGCTTGAAATCAGTATTTCTTTATTGTTTTGTTTGATCAAAACATAGTTTCACATATAGTTCAGGATGTTCTAGAACTCACTATGTAGATCAGGCTGGCCTCGAATTCAAAGATCTACCTACCTTTGCCTCTTAAGTACTGGGATTAAAGGCATGCATGCCCCATAAAACCGGTATTTCTAAGTTGAAGAATTTTAAGATTTGGGGCTGGGGATGTAGCTCTGCTGGTAGATACTCCCCTAGGACACTCACATCATCCCTCCTCTCAGATAAAAGCACCATTTTGTGTGTGTATGTGTGTTACCGTCTCATAGGAAGCTGGGTTTGAATCTCAGTGTAGGAACTTTTGACAAGATCCTAAGCATCTCTGGGCTCCAGCTTCCTCCTGAGTGGCAGCTGCAGGGAGGGGGATGATTACCTGGTAGTAGTCTCTCTTCTGCTGGGCCAGCGTTTCCACGGCCAGGGATCCCAGGCTGAGGTCATGCTCCAGAAACAAGGTGTAGATGTACTGGAGTGGCATTTGGCTCTGGGTGGAGTGCAGGGCTTGTTCAGGAACTGAACTGAGAGGGATAGAGGACCTGGGGGCTCTAGGGAAGGCTGGTACCTGCTGGAGAATGGACACCTTGCCGGCCTCAGCGATCTTCATGACACTCTTAGCAAACTCCAGCTCTACAGGGAGGACAGAGGGGGATCTATAGGCAGCTGAGGTTTGGGTCCTGCTTGTCATCAGGGGCTGGGCAGAAAAAAGTCTCACCGTAGCTGGCCCTCTTGTCTGTCCAGGCCAACAACTCCTTGGCATAGCAGCTCCATGCCTTGGCATACTCCAGGGCAGCATCCACGCCACCGTTTGTCCGAGTGAGTCGCAAATCTAGTTCTTCCTCTGGGACAGATAGGGAAACCCCTGAGCCCAGCCCTCTGTGGAAGTCTTCCCTGGACCCTGAGACCAGCCCCATGACTTTGGTTCCACATTTTCATGGACCCCTCCTAAAGCCTCTTTTGGGATCATTGTCAGTACCATAATTTACAGATTCTCTACTCAAGCCTGGGGAATCCTTTAGGATAGGGGAATTGTGGGCTCTGCCCTGTCCCCTAAATCTGGCACAGAACAGGGTCTGTGATGCTTTGGTGAAGGAATGACCTCTGTTATTCCCCCCCACCATTCTTGCCTGAAATCCTCGCCTACCTGTGAGGGGTATAGTACCCTCTGGAGAGGGATCACTCCAACATCTGGCTTCACTGCTCTGGGGTAAGAGGATGAGAGACAGTACTCAGGATCAAGCAAGACAGGGGTCTGCCTAACTGAGGCCCCCCAATCCTGTCCCCTATCTCCTTGCTCACCACCATGGCTGTGGCAGTCTTGTCAGGCTCCAGGTCTTGTCTGAGTACAAGGTCTCCAGCCAAGGGGTCGAAAGCCCTGGGGGTGGGATTGGGGGAGGATAAGGAATGAGGAAGCCATTTCTGCCCCGACTGTCTTTTGTTGGGGGAAAAATCCTGGACAGTTGAGGGAGAAGGGAGAGATCTAGTCTCTAATATTATCTGTGATTTAGAAGGTGTGATCTGAGGATTTAAGGGAGCTAGATGAGGCTGTGGTTGGTATTCAGGCAGGTCTTCAGCTCACTGTGCTGCCAGCCTGGTTCTCAGCCTCTACTTCCCAAGTATGGGATTTACAAGGACATACCACCTTGGTTGGTTTGCGCAGCCCTATGGATGGAACGCAGGCCACATGTATACCAAACATTCTACCAACACAACTCCTTTCCCGCATCTTTCCCTTTGTGGCACAGGTAGTATTACATGGTGCTGTCTTATGAATGTTATGTACCTGTTCTACTACTCAGCCACATCTTCAGGCGAGATCTTTTCCTAAAAAACAAGACTTGAAAAAGGTTTTGAAGAGCCTTAGGTAATTTAGGGGTTCACAGAGTGGGATTATAGTTATTTCAACTTTTTTTTTTTGGTTTTTCAAGACAGAGTTTCTCTGTAGCTTTGGGGCCTGTCCTGGAACTAGCTCTTGTAGACAAGAGCCTCGAACTCACAGAGATGCACCTGCCTCTACCTCCCAAGTGCTGGGATTAAAGCATTTTAAGGGTTCATGAGGTTATGTGTATGTGGTGGGAGTTGTCTTAGGACTACTTTTAAGATATACCTGAAACACTTATGTATCTAGAATGCCAGAAGGCACACGTATTTGGGAGGGTTGGAAGTCAGTGTGTCCAGATGTGGGGCAACAGATAGTTAGGGAGCTTGGCTAGATGTAGTGACAGGCTCAGACTCACACGTTCCCCAATGATATCTCCAGGTTGTCCAGGCTCTGGAAGATGTCACTGTACCTCTTCCTGCCCTCGGGAGCTGGGGTCAGCTCTGGGGGAGAGAAGTGCAAGAAAACATGAACCAACCACTCACTGTCTCCCTCCCTCTACCCTGGGTTGCAGCAAAGCAATCACAGGCACCTCAACCACTCTCAAGCAGAGGTGGGAGGAAGAGAGACAAAGCGAGATAGAAACAGAGACCTAAGTGAGTTTTGGTCTAAGACTAGTGTGGGATGGGACAGTGAGCTTCGGAGGGGTTGTTTTAGACCAGATACATGGACCCCGACAAAATCAGAGAAGCGGTTGCTCACAGTCACAGAGGCACCCACACAGGCAGGGACCCATAGGCAAAGCAAGAATACAGATGCAGCTGCCACATGAATGATGGAGTAAAGAACTGGCTTGACAATGGAGACACATGGACCCCAGGCCAGACAGATGGGATCGCACGTGGGAAGCACAGGCACTTAGCCTGAGGCATAAACACACGCGAGTACAGCTGAAACCATGAGGAACAGGACTGAATGACACACACACACAAAGACAGCTGGAAACATAACCCAGACCTAGTCACAATTCTGCTGCCGCCACTCTCTTGCTTTATGCCCCCACCCCCGCCCGGGGTGCCCTGCAGGGATCCTGGCCGTGACACCCTGCCCCCATCCATAGTATAATAAGCAGAAGCGGCCACTTCCCGTTCCTGGGCCCCTTCTCCCCAGGCATCCGGGGTGCCGGCTCTGCAGGGCAGTTGGAGGGTTGGGGCAGGAGTCGTGTGCCCTGTGGCGCTTCAGAAGTCTCCAAGGTGCACAGACCTTTCCATGTCCTTCCCTTGCCAGGATTTCTTCCCCGGCTGTCAGGTAGCTCAGGAGTAAGTGGGGCTCCCTGGGTTAGGAGCTAAGGAGCGGTAGAGAGATGCCCCCCAGTTCCCACCCCCCTACCTGTCTCCGTAGCGTCCATGGTGAGACCCGGGGGCGGGGGTGGGGGGACTTGCTGCGGAGCTGAGATAGGGACAGGGCTGCCGCCAGGACCAGCCCCGATTTCCTGCCTGCTCCAGCCCAGCGGTGTCCGCCCCGCCCAACCTCTGCCACGCCCCGAGATGACACGCCTCTCCCGGAAGCCGCCATCGGACTTCTGACTAGCCTCCACTGCTTCCTCCCAGGCTCTTCGTAGCTGAGCCTCAGCTGGTCAGGTGTCCCTTCCGTAGATTTCTGCGTTACCCAAGAGCCTGGCAGTATTCTCTTCCAGCAAGTCTGGGTTGCCCGCCCCAGAACCCTGCCCCGTCCGGTGACTAGACCGAACTCCCGGTCCAGTCTTTTAGATTCAGGGCGCCCCCTGTGAAGAACTGATGTTATGAAGACTGCCAGAAGTCCCCAGCACCCTGTGGCTTTCATGGGTCAGGTTCCCTTTTTTGTTGAGGCGGCGGTGGGGGGTGGGGGGTGCGCGAGAGGGCAGAGACACGTCTCATTATTTGGCCTGGCTGGTCTTAATTCCGTGTGTAAACCGGGTTAGTCTCAAACTCAAGAATCCCCCTGCCTTGGCCAGCTGAGTGCTGGGATTAAATGTTTGGTTGGGTCAGGCTCTTGAGGTGGTTCCCTTTCAGTGCAGTCAGGTCTCAGGGGCAGGCAGGGACACAAACACCTTGCACTGGGGCCTCCAAGAACTCACCTAGCCTCAGGAGTCCCCTACCTGCATGTGTTTTCCTTTGAAAGTAAGGAGACTATCCAGCGGGGGGTTTAGGGCCCCAGCCAGTGGCAGCCGCATTTGTGATAGATGGTGGCAAAGACCCTGAGTGGGACCTGCCACAGCCCTGAGGAAGGCACACTGTTGCCTCTCCCAGGGCCTGACATGTTATAAAGCCCCACAAATCCAGGATGGGCACTACCCTAGAAAACCTGAGGTCACCAGTTCCAGGCTTGGCCTGCAAAGTGCCGAATGCCAGCAGAGGGTGTCACTCTCCTCCCTCGGCTTGTGGTGACCACCTGGCTCCTCAATTCCTAGAGGCCCTGTGTGGCACAGACAATTGGAGGCGGCTTCACAAAATTGTAGACGCTGATTTATTTCCCAAAGGTGCTAGCCAGGGCTGCTTCCACTAGCCTGGCCAGTGGCTGCACACAAGGGTCCCAGCTCAGTCTTCCAAGGTCAAGGCAGGGCTGCCTCACTGTGGAGATGGGAGCAGTGTTCCCTCCTGGAGCAATGGGGGGCAGTGCTCCTGTCCAGCGGCAGTCAGGGTAGGCAGTGGATACCAGCACCATCGTCTCAAGAAGGCACTTTCAGCTTTGGAGTCCCCAAAAAGAACTGTAGGACACGGTCAGCCAGGAGTGCCAGGCAGAAGTCCAGGGCCAGGACTTGGCCAATGATCAGCTTGAACTGTCAAGGAGGAGGCAGGTGAGCTGGGCCAGTGGCTGGGCTGGACCGGGCTGAGCCGTGGCCACTGCTCAGGGTCACTCACCTCCACAGGGATGTTCACGAGGCCGAACTGGCTGTTGAAGTCTGGTGAGGAACCAAGGAGCAAGCCAATGATGGCCAGCAGCGACACTGCCAGACTCCACACCAGGGGCTTGTTCTCAGGCAGGCTCTCCATGAATGGTGGGCCCTGTAATAAAAAAAAACAGCTGCCGAGGGAGGGCTGAGGAGGGAGGGGCAGGCCAGGTGGGAATGGGTAGGTATATGGGGCCTCACCTTGTAGTTGATGGCAAAGGTAGCCATCTGCATGGCCATGGCCATGATGTACACAGTGCTGTTGACCAGGCTTGGCTCAAACTCCTTGTATAGGTCTACAAACTGTTCTTGCCTGCAGGGGCACTTGGGTGTCAGTATCCCTCTTCTGCTCAGGCCCCTCTGTGATTTCCTGTTGCCCTGACACAGAGCCAGGGCCTGGTCAGCTGTCCCTCCCTCCTCTCCTCCTGGAACCACTTACTTCTCAGGGCTGCGTGCCTGGGCCTCACGGTACAGATAGACGAGGCTCAGAAAGTGGACAGAGAACTGCAGCATCACTGTGAGGATGGTGTATAGGTTGAAGATGTTGGGCAGGGGCCGCTCTCGGGAAAGAGTCTTGAGAGGCTGTGGGGGCAGGACTGATAGTCAGAGCCAGTTTACTCACTCAACAGGTAGTGAGATGACAGACACTCCTGCCTCCTCAGGCATCTTGTTTCATCCTGATCTTGGGGCTGCCTATGCCCCAAATCATCTGTACTCCATGGTAGCAATGGAGGTGTTAGGAAACAGATTTACTCTCTACTCCCCAAATGGCAGGCAGAGCCTAGTGCCTATGGGTACGCCTAGTCCAGTTTGCTAGCTTCCCACCCTATTAAAGAGGGAACTAAAATGTCTTCAGAAGACCCAGGGAACAGGAGAGGATTTGCAAAGTGATTAATCCCTAAGGCTGTGACCTATGCCTGCACTGACCGGAGTGTAGCCTAGGGGATAATCCCAGGCCTTCCTCTTTTAGCTGCTGTTAGGTGAGTAGCTCTAAATATGGCTTGAAACGTCTGGAAGGCGTTTTGTTTCAGACAAAAAAAGACAGACCTTTTGTTTAAAGTTGCCCTGTGCAGCCTTTCTTCACCTTGATGGGAAGTTGACACATACACCCTCTGCCTACTGGGACCTCTATTTTGCCACATCAGTGACCAGCGTAGACTCCTGGTTGTGGCAGCGCCCTTTCCTCAGGAGGCCTCCGTGGCTGTCCCTGAAGCCTGTGACACACTTTTCCCCCCCTGTGAGTTCTCTGCTTGCTCTCATTTATCATTTCCTTTGCCCTGGGGACTGTGACCTGCCTGAACCCCAAGCTCACAGATAGCAATATACCCTAACTGATATCACTGGCAGCCAGCCAGGCCTGCCACTGTGTGCATGTTCTATCCAGTCTAAGGGACAATCCTGCCTCTGGGCTCTATGTCTCTGTCTGTAACATGGGATAAAAATTCCAAGAGCTCTTGAAATGCACTGTGGCCAGCCCTAGGCGGTCCAGTGCCCACCTTGGAGCGGGAGATGAAGAGGAAGCAGCCGGCCAGCAGCAGCCCCTGCAGAGTAGCCTGGAAGTCGCTGAACTTGACACCCTCTAGGTAGAGGACACTTTGGCTATATGCCAGGATGAGAGCATTGAGGGCCAGGATCTTGAACATCTGCAGCGTCGTCACCAATGTGCAGCGGCCCTGCTTGATGACGTGGCAGACTGTGGGGAAGCAGGGCATGAGTGGGCAGGGTGCTGGGTTGGGTGTGGCTCCGGGCACGAGTGGGCAGGGCGCTGGGTGCTCAGGACTCACTGCATTGGATGGAGGACAGCTTGGAGGTGAAGGGTGCTGCAATGCTGGCATCCCCCAGCTTCACAATGGGAGTGCTCTCATCCTCCAGGTCCCGCAGCACCTGGCTCAGGCGGTCCTGTGGGGTAAGCAGCAGAGGTCAGCCCTGGCTAGCAAGGGTGATGGGCATTTCCAACCTGAATACTCACCCTGTTGGAGGTTGGTGGCTCCTCAGGGGACAGGAGTGCCGACCTCTGTTTGGTTGACTTGGAGGAGACTCTGGGGCCGCTGTTGCTCAGGACTGGGCTGTCCCTTGGCCGCCGTCGCCGTTCTACAACCTTTTCAGGGGCATTGGCCAAGAGCGCTACACCTGATAAGGTATTGGGAAGGAATGATGGAAAGGGCAGGTACCAGTGTCCAGTTGCAGAGCTATTGCTCATCCCACCAGTTTCAAGATTCTCCATTTCACCTGACTGCCCTATGGTGCCCTCAGAGACTGGCCTCCTTGTTTTGCTGGAGAATGGCTTGGCAGATAAAAGCACTTCCCACATGTGCCTGGCATTTGTGTGAATGTGAAGAGAGCCAACTCCACAAGGCTGTCTTCTGACTTTTATAGCTACGTGATAGCAGGCATGCGCCTCCACCAGAATGAACACACATCACACAATACTAATCAACGTATTTTAAAACAGGGTATGAGAAAAGAAAGCAAGAGTGGGGATGTAGCTCAGTGGTTGAATACCTACTGCCTACCCATGCTCAATTGCCCAAGTTCAATTTAGAACTTTTTTTTTTTTCCTCGACAGGGTTTCTCTGTGTAGTCCTGGCTGTCCTGGAACTCATTTTTAGAATAGGCTGGCCTTGAACTCAGAGATTCACCTACCTCTGCCTCCTGAATGCTAGGATTAAATGTGTGAGCAACTACTGCCCAGCCAGAACCACTTTTTGTTTTGTTTTGTTTTTGTTTTGTTTTTTTTTTAAGACAGGGTTTCTCTTTAGCTTTGGACCCTGTCCCAGAACTAGCTCTTGTAGACCAGGTTGGCCTGGAACTCAGAGAGATTCGCCTGTCTTTGTCTCCTGAGTGCTGGGATTAAAGGCATGCGCCACCACCGCCCGGCCCAGAACCAATTTTTTTTTTAAAAAGCATTACTTTCAGTTTGTAAAGAGAGAATGTGAATATTTGTTATTTTTAAAAAAAGAAAAAGTAGAAACCACAAGAAATCAAATGGAGAACACACCAATTCAGATGTGTCAGAACCATGTTGGGGTGGGCCTAGCTGTGACCCCAGCCCTCTGGAGGCTGAGATAGCAGGATCTTGAGTTCCAGGCCATGTAACACAGCAAGATCCAGGCTCAAATGAACATACAAATCCCATCAGAACCTAAAATGAGCAACTGAAAACTGATGGTCTCCAAAGAAACTTATCACTTGAGAGAAAAGTCTTTGAGGGTGAGAACTCAGACGATGCAGACCAGATGAAAAAGAACGAAGACCAAAGCTCAACCTTTGCAGTCCAGGGTTGTCACACTTGTCTTGTCAATGGCCTGTGGCAATCATGCCTGGTTGTGGGATTCACACAATGCCCCCAACTACCTCTCTGCTTCTATCCTCTGTTCCTTGTGCCTGTACCCTTCCCTGACCTTATAGCCCCATCAAGATTTCTTTTTAAAAGACGGGGTTCCATGTAACCAGGCTAGCCTCGAACTTGAACCCCTGATTCTCTTTGAGCTCTGCCTGGATGAGCACCACTGCCCAGGGAAGTTATTAATTAAAATTACTTCTTTTTTCAGTGTTTGGGATAAAGTCCAGGACTTTGTACATATAAAGACCTCTACCACAGAGCCACACCCAGCTCCTATCTTAAGAGTCAAATACCCCTGATTGTCTATGAGCAACAGGGCCAGGTGAGATGTCCCTACTCTAGTGATGGAGACACAGCTCCCAGCTATTGGAGCTCACCCACATCAGCATGCTTCAGTGCGCCCACGTCATTGGTGCCATCTCCACACATGAGGGTCACATAGCCCAGCTCTTTCAGGCTGGTGATGACAAATTCCTGCATGGTAGACATGAAATAAATGGACTGCAGCCATCCCCAAAGTCCCCAGTGCCCAACTCCCAGGGTCCAGCACATACCTTCTGCTTGGGAGCCACACGGGCAAACACCTGCACATGAGGGATGAGGTGGCGCAGCTGCTGGGGGTCCACAGCCTGCAGGTGAGCCAAGCCATCACCTGTGAGGCATAGTGCGTGCTCCATGGCCAGTGCCTTGGGGGAACCCAGGGTCAGAGGCAACACGATGCTGCTATCAATGGAGCGCCACTCACACGGCCGGCCTGTGGGTCACATCTACGGTAAGGGTTGGTACTCCAGGGCCAAGTCCACAGCCTCACCCAGAACCTAATCCTGGTCTGGGCATTTCACAAAGAAAACACAGAGGACCCTCAGGAGGAATGAGGAATCTAAGCACGATGGGGCTAGATGCAAACACAGGAGGTCTGGTCTCAGAAGTCAAGCCACCTTCTCCCTCAGGAAGTTACATGACACTGATCCCTCATCTAACAGATCTCTCCACTACCAACCTGAACTCTAGCCCTCTTGTACCTAGGATCCCTCCCATGCTAAGCCCCATGGGACCCACTTTTCCTTCTGCAGCTCAGATCCAGGAGTAGGCTGGGGAAAGGTGGCTCATCAGTACACCCTGCCCTGACTTCCCACCCTAGACTGTGAGAGGGAGGTTTAGTCAACCTGCTTGACTTGCACGTAAAGTAACAGCTATGATCATCGCTTTAGGATCAGCTGCCCACAACCCTCAGGTCCAAGAACATAGCATACAGGGCTGGAATGGAGGGAGAGATGGGGCCAACAGTTGAGAGTGATGACTAAGCTCTTTGAGAAGCAGTGGGAAGGTTCTAGAAGCCTTCCTAGCTGGGTATATCTACCACCTTCTATTCTGCTATCGTGCATTGGGCTACCCTGCTGCTCCTCATATAGGTCCTGCACTAAGTGACACTAAGTGACCCAAGCAAGAAGTGGGTTTACTTGCTTACTCAGGAAGGGTTCTAAAGCCTGGTCTCAGAAGATATGTATGAAAAAAATGGCCTGAAAGCTACCATGTAGCCCAGGCTTGCCTGGAACTAACAGCAATCTTCCTGCCTCAAGTGCTGGGCTGACAGGAGCGCACCCTCCACACATAACTAAGTGAACTTACTTTTGAGGCCCAGCCTCCTTGCTTACAAGATGCCAAGAGCCAGCTTAGCAGTTTATCTCCTCCCTTCAATGTGCATAGAAGCTGCTGGCAGTGCAGGGCAGGGCAGACAGATGTGCTAAGAACACGCCATGACTTTTACCCAGGACCTACCACCCTCAATGTTGGGCAACTGGTGCCCTCATCAGGTACTGGGGACCTAGCAACCTCTGGGCAATGGCACAGGAGTGACCTGCCAGCCCAAGGTGGGCAAGGATGAGGAATGAGTGCCTGTGTCTGGTAGTGTATATGAGGCCTGTTGTAAACAAACAAGGCAGGCTCAGGAACCAATGAATGCCCTTATACCACACACCCATACGCCACACTACCTATCTCTCTTGGCCTTCATATCCAAAGGCCTTAATGTCTGAGGCCTCCTCATAGTGGGGTGGACATCAATTGGAATCAGCAGTAAATAGCGGTAAGGCACTGGTCCTAGACTAGGGCCCCAGCTACCCAGCCTCACCTTTCTCCGAGGGAGGATGCAGGATGAGCGTGTGGGCCTTATCAATGAAGTGCAGCTCCTGAGCCACATGGCAGGCAGTGAGTGGGTTGTCCCCTGTGATCATGACCACCTAGGGGATAGGGAATAGGGGACAGGGCTTAGCAGGGAGGACTTGCTGGGCAGAATTCTTACCTTGGCTTTACAGCTCCTCCTAAAAGTATGAGAGAAAAGGCCACAATCTTTCTGGGACAGCACAGCCTACAACCCAGGATGTGCTACCCAAATGGCAGGGGTGTAGCAGTTCACTGGACACCACAGTCCTAGTGCTGAGCTGGCACTAGGGCTGCTCACACACTAAGCACATGCTGAGTCACACTTCAGCCCCAATGCACTGCTTCTTCTTAAAGTAATTCACTTTTTACTATGTGTTTATAGGAATGGGTGTGTGTACCTTTGGATATGACAGTCAAGAGAGATGTCAGATCTCCCACAGCTGTAGTTACAGTTATTGTGTGCTGTCAGGATTCAAATTCTGGTACTCATGAGTGAGCACCACGTTCTCCTAACTGTTGAGCCAACTCTCGAATCCTACTTTTTGCTTTTTGGGACAAGGTCTCACTATGAAGGCCTGGCCGGCCTTGGACTCACTATGAAGAACATATTGACCTCATACTCACACTGACCTGCTGGCCTCTGCCTCCTTACTGCTAGGGTGATGGGCATGTCACCACATTTAGTTTATTGCCTTTACTTAAAACACAAATTAAGAATTAGCTCTTGGCTGTCCGTACTCAGGGCCTGGTACCTGCTTGTACAGAGAACATTTTAGCAATGGAAAAGGCAAGTAGATACACCATGACCTGTGATGATTCACTGGGGAGCAGCTGTGTTTTCTGCCTCTCTCTGAGCCTGTGCACGAGGACAGGGATGGCCTCCAGATCCCTTCCCCCAGCTCCTGTCTCCTTCTTAGTCACACACAGTCTGATGAGGTGAGGAAGGTTTTAAGAGAGGACATGTTACAGAGCATCCTCTGCCAGCCATATCTACACCCAGCTTAAAACATGTGGTCTCCTCACTGTTGAGAACTACAGCTGTCAGTTCTCTGCTGCCAGTCCCAGGCCCCCGCCCCTGCTCCAACTTCTCGCTTTGCTCTTACCCGGTGGGATGCGTTCTGGATCTCTCGGATCACAGCCTTTGAGTCAGCCTTGAGTGGACAGGAGACCACAATGAAGCCCACGAACTTGAGGCTGCACTCCAGTGCCTCCCGCTTGACCTCCCGGGCCTGTGAACAGATGCAGGATGCCTTCACCATCTATCCTTCCCACTAGCCTCTTCAAATCTCCCAGAGTGAGGAACCCAGTCAGGAAAGCAGGTAACGACAAGTGCTTCAGCAACAGAGCCACTGTGTGTGTGTGTGTGATGGTGCCAGGAGAGGAGAGGCCCAGTCCCCTAAGAAGAGAAATGTCTAAGTCAGGAGGGGAGAGGAGAGGCAGGTGCCAAGTGGGGTCCAGCTAATGATGATGGGGTCTAGACCCAACTGTGTCTATAACTCATGATTGTGGACTGCGAGACATCATAGAGCACTCTGTGGCTCAGTTCAAAAGTGGGACTGCACAAGGCGACCACCATCATGAAAGCCAAAAAGTAGCAGGGAAGGTGGGTGATAAAAATTCTAGAAGACACAGTAAAATAGGAGTGAAGGCATGGGGCAGAGGGTCAGGGTAGACAGGACCAGGGGGCCAGGCTTGGGAGAAAGCAGGCTCTCCAGACCCAGAAGCAAGCCAAACATAATGCAGGAGGACAGAGGCTTGAGTCCTGGCTTGAGTGGGTCTCCATAGTCAGGGCTGTGGGCTGACATTATGTTCTAGAGGGATGTTTGGCTGGAGGCAGTAAGCAGACTAGATCAGGACCAAGAAGCAGGTCAAAGGGCTGTTAGAGGTGGCAAAGAGGGGCAGAGATAGACGGAGGGAAGGAAAGGGAGGGGTACAGACCCGCTAAGGCCTTCTGACCACCAGGTGGTTGGGACAAGAATGGTGGAATCTGAGATGCCTTCTGGCCTTCCCCAAGAAGGTGCCTAGCACATTCTAGAGCAGAGAAGGCAACATGAAATTGCACCCACTCCCATGGATGTGGCAGGGTAGTAGGGGTCACCTGCTGGTGTGTGAGATGCCCTAGCTCCTTGTAGCCCAGAGCCAGGACACGGGCTCCTCCCCGCGAGATCTCTGTGTGGATGTGGTGGTAGTCAGCTGGGCACTGGGAAAACTGCACAGAACACAGGGACATGTCACCGCCTGGTCCCTGCCTACCCTTCCCCCAGGGTTGGGGCTGGCTCACCATGGAGTGCAGGGTTTCAGGGGCCCCCTTCACAGCCGCGATGTAGCAGAGGTCAGTGGAGCCGAGCTTCTCGTAGGAGGCGAGCACGGACATTCGCTTTAGGGCACTGGCAAAATGAAAGCGCTGGTGAATTTTCAGCCCCTGAGCTTTAATACTTCGGGGGAAAACTTTCTCATCTGGAAACAAATAAGTACGGGTCCTGAGGGGCTTTGCTCCGGAGAGGTAGCCAAGCCCCCCACACTCTGCTCCAACTTTCCCACCCCAGCATTCCCAGAACCCTGGTCACAGCAGGCACATCAGCCATGGAAGACAGGACACTGACCCATAAAGATACCAATGTGAGGCCAGCCTGGCACTAGCCTGGAAGAATGTCACCATCATGTGCTAGCCTGCCCAGGACAAAGAGGCCACCCATGCTAGGCCTTGGATGCTAGCCCCTCACCTTTGGTCAGTGTCCAGTCCACAGCTGTCAGCATGGCCTTCTCCAGGGGGTCACCCACTAGGGTGCCATCATCCAGCTGCATGAGCGAATGGCAGGAGGCCAGGGCACGGTGTGTTTCTATGGGGATGCTGGACACTGGGGTCACCTCTTTCCCATCTCTGCAACGGAACAGTTGGTCACATGGTGGAGAGAGGAGGGTGGGTGAGTTGCACCTCTGCCAGGGAAATCTCTAGTGAGTGTCCCCAGGGACTACCCTCTGAGTTGTCAGTACTCAGTGTGATGGTCACTAAGGATACCCTGGTGAGGAAGTGGTCCATCTGAGACTACCAGCCTCAAGGATGATTCCTGAGGTACCAACAAATGAGGCACCAGGTCTGTGCTGGCTCTTCTTGGCCCGAATCAAATTCCCTACCCCTGACACCACTAATACTGATATCCACGTAGGACCGCTGTAATAGAACCTCAGAACCAGGACTTCAGTGGAGGCTCAGGTCAAGTTTGGTTCTGTTTGCTGGAGGTGGGGTGG
>LOJH01006867.1:29584-40891 GCA_001685095.1 Ellobius talpinus | reverse complement strand
GCACAAAAAGGCCCCTCAAAGTTGTCCTCTGACCTCCAAATGTGTGCCCCAGCATACACACACACACACACACACACACACACACACACATGTGTAAAACAAATAGATACAAAATCACTGGGCTGAACAGGGAGGGAGTCAGAGTCCGTGTTTTGAACAAAGAGTTGCCTGCCACAGTTGCGTAGGAAGCCAGAAGTGTTTATGGGTTCCTAGATCCCACTGAAAGCGTGTAGAGAAAAGCCATGTGAGACTTTGCCACGCGTGATGCTTAACACCTATGACACGTGGTTGGCTCAAACAGAACAGATGGCCTGAGAAACAAGAAAATGACATTCATTAAATTTTTAATACTATTTTTAGTAGTGGCATTAGGCTCCTTGGCTAATTAAACAATTACTAAATTATTCTAGTCACTGCAGGGACACACAGGGCTCTGGCTTCCTGCTCTGTTAACCTCTGGTGTCAAGAGTACACAAGTTGCACTTCCAGGTCAAAGGGCGCAACATGGTAACAATAATTAGAATGAGGGATCAGAACTCCGACTTCGACGGCTCATTAGTCAAATGCCTTTAATTACGAAGATTTTAACTTTAAAATTATACAGGGGACTGAAGGCTTAAAAAGAAGTCCCCTCTGCTGGAGAGATGACACTTTCTAGTGGCCTGTAATTTACGTTCTATTAAATGTACGTGACGGCACCGCCAGGACATGTTTTCATTTTGCCCACACGGCTCTGCACCTGGACTGAATCATTATTTAAGATCGGGGTCAACGGCGAAGCCTCTCACAAGGCAGGGGCTGGGTCCGCAGAGTGGAGTAGCCACAGGCTGGGGAGAGCAACTGAGCAGAGCACCTCCAGGGACAACTTCTGGAGGGGGAACTTTCCAGAAATTGGGGTTCCAGGCTGGCTCAGTCAGTAAAGTAAGACCGAGAGCAAACAGGGCTCCGTGTGCACAGGGGCCAGTGCTGCTGCTGCTGCGGTTTGGGATGGAGCCAACCCACAGCTGTGGGGGCTTGAGCTCTGGAAGAAACACATTCCGAGACAGGCCAAGGGAGCCAGGCCAGTGGGAGTCCCACAAAGGGACTCTCCAACCAGGGAAACCACTTCTCAGGCAGTCAGAAGGTGGGGTGACGGCAGGTCAGGGTCATCAGTGGCCGGCTTCTTGTGTCACCTCCATTTCCTACATCGGTGTCTTCCCCACTTTCCTGATGAGATGGATTTCCTCTCAGGGTGGAGAGGAAATGACCATGAATGCTGAAACTATCTCAATTGTTCAATCAATGACTCCTGCAAGTGAGTGGGGCTCATCTGGGAGAGCATCCACCTAGCTCACGTGAAGTCCTGGGATCAATTCCAGTACCACAAAGATGGTGTGCACACACCTGTCATCCAAGCACTCAGGAGGTGGAGGCAAGAGCATCAGAAGTTCAAAGATATTCTCGGCTAAAAGCTGAAGCCCAGGCTATACTATGTCAGACTTTTATTATTATTATTTCATATCACACCACTGTAGTGTGTGGTGGTCAGAGAACGGTTGTGGGAAGTGGTTCTCTCTTGGATCCCTGGGATGGTTTGGTGGCAAATGCCTGAGCCATCATCAGCCTCCACATACCTAAGACCAAGTGTGTGTGTGTGTATGTGCGCGTGCGTGCACGTGCATACACACGCGCCTCTGATACTGACCACTGTACCAGGCCTGCGACAGCCACACAATCCCATATGGAAGAGTTTCACTCACCTGACACCATGTTCATCTTTATCAAGCTCAACCCCACAGACCCTTTAACCCAGGCACACTTCTTACTTAAAAAATACCAAGAAAAAAAACAAAACCAGATATAGCACCCACAGAGATAGGCGAGGTTTTTATTATCCTGGAGAAAACTCCTTGGTCTTGGTCGTCCTATGGAGGGAGAAAGGCAAAACCAACAGTGTTTGTATGTGTATGCATGCCTTCGTGTGTGCATGCATGCCTGCATGCGTGTGTGTATTTAAAGTATATCTACTTTAAAAGGTGGGATGGGCTGGCAAGATAGCTCAGTGGGAAAAGGTGGGGTTGCCAAGCCTGACGACCTGAATTTGATCCCTAAAACTCACAAGGCAGACATGAGAACTAAATTGACTCCTGCATGTTAGCTTTGACTTCCATGTACACGCCCTCACACAAGAATATAAATGTGAAAAAAAAAACTTCAAAGAGTTAAATGATTAATCCTCAAGCCAGGGGGACGTCCTCCTAGCCCCTGTCCTGGTAGGAGTTTTACCTCGTGATGAACTGGTCATTTTCTTACCGTTTGTTTGGCCTTGTATTAATAATCTAGTGTTTCCCTTCCAGGATGTTTGAGACCACTGTTTACGAGGCCAGTTTAGTTACAATCACACTCTTTACACCATCACCTGGGCGCTCGTAAAACCTCCGTCTGCGCTTGGACACACGGAAGATAAACAGAGACGGGATTCCAGCTCCTTCTGCAGGATGTGTCAAGGACCGCACCTGACAAACGCCTGTCTGATATATTCCCCGGAGGTCCTGGGTCAAGCTCACGAATCTTAGGGGAGAGGTCAGTGTTGTGTGAATTTGGGAGGTGGAATGTCATGCAGACACAGACTGGCCTTCTTTCTCTCCCTGTGCCCCATGTGTCATCTTGTGAGCTCTGCCTTGGGGCCTACAGATTACACACCAGGGCTCTTGAGAGCAAGGACAAGCCTCACCTCATCCAGCAGTGCTCACAGTGGCTGCTGTCCTGTGGGGCCACTGGGTTCACCCACTAAAACAGGAGTGGGGCAACAATCAGGGCTTCCAGCCTGACCCACATTATATGGTTTGGAGCTGCAAACCACCCTTGAAGATCAAGGAGGCCAAGGAGATGGTTCAGGGGGTGACCTGGTCCCCAGAACCCACATTAAAATAAATAAATAAATACATGCATAAATAAAAGAACAGCATAAGGAGGTAGAAGCAGGAGGATCAAAGCAAGTTCGAGTCTTGCCTGGTCTACACAGTGAGTTCCAGGCATCCAGGGATACAGTGAGACCCTTTCTCAACAAATAAAACTAAGCAGGGCAAGTTCCTCCTGCTAGAGGAACAAGAGACTGCACAGCCAGCCAGTTCTGGGGACCTGTTAGTTTACTGAGAGTCACTTAACTGTACCTTCAGCATGGCAGAAAGTATATCTCAGTAGGTATTTAAAAACACAGAGTGGCTGGGCATTGGGGTACACCTTTAATCCCAGCATTCGAAAGGTAGAGGCAGGAGGATCTCTGAGTTTGAGGCCAGACTGGTCTACATAGTTTGTTCCAGAACAGCCAGAGCTACACAGCGAGACCTTGTCTCAAATGAATGAATGAACGAATGAATGAGTGAGTGAGTGAGTGAAAGGCCAGAGAACACACGCAATTTTTTAGTGTTCAGGATATCTGAGGCTGCAGCTCAGTTGGTCGAGGACTTGCCTAAAATACACAAAATCCTGAGGCCGACTCCCCAGCATAACCTAAACCAGATGCAGCAGTACAGGCCTCTAATCCCAACATTTGGGAAGTACAGGCAGGGGATCAGGAATTCAAGGTCATCCATGGCTATGCAGTGAATTTGCGGCCAGCCTGGGCTAAAAATAATTCAAATGTACAGCCACTGACTGATGAGTTAAAAGCGAGGCTTTACCTGGGTGTAAATACTGAAGATGTGGCTCTGTACTTCGTCCATGGAGTCGAGGCCGTAGGCCACTGTGCCCAGGTGCAGCCGCTTGAACACCATCTCGTTCTGGGTCAGGGTCCCTGGAACACAAGAGATGCAAGCATTCCTTCTGTTCCCCGAGTCAGCGCCACCTGCTGGCCTCAGTGCTTCCCCAGTGGAGGAGACAGGAGAGGGACCCACTCTTCTGAAAGAGCACCCCAAGACTGTGCCTATTCCCTGGGGCTGTTAACAAGGGAGCTTGAATGTCCCCTGAGTTAAGAGGGGGCCACATGGCATACACTGGGCCATCAGTCTGAACTGAGCAGGAACATACACAGACAGATGAGCAAAGACACACGACTCCTACGCCAAAGCCCCACAGGGGCCGTCCCAGGGGCTCAGGGCTGACACAGCTGGACTTTTCCCATTCCTGTTCTTGCAGAATCCTGGCTTCTGCTGACTTGAGGAGTGCTATGGGTCAAAATAAAATGGCCCCAAAGGCTCAAGCTGGAGGCACGGTGGAAAGGTGACAGCTCATGAGGGCACTAACTTCATCAAAGGATTAGCCGCTGCCGAGTTACCACTGAGCTGAAGTGAGGAAGCAAGGAGGAGCCTCCTGGTACCCTTTGTCTGTCAGCTGGACACACTCTATGATAGCCGGGGAACAATGTTGATGAGGAATTATCTAGACCAAATGGCCCATGGGTATGTCTGTAGAGACTGTATGGATTATTAAATAATATAGGAGGGACAGCCCAACTGTGGGCAGTGCCATCCCCTAGGCTAGCAGTCCTAAACAGTGTCAGAGAGAAGGAAGCCAGCTGAGCAGTAAGCATGGACTCATGTGTTCTCTCTCCGCTCTAGACTGTGGCTAGCTACTTCGGAGTTCCTGTCTTGACTTCCCTGCCTGATGGACTGTGACCTGGAACTGTAAGCAGAATAAATCCTTTCTCCCCTAAGTCGTTCTTGTCAGAGTGTTACCGAAACACAAGAAACCAAAACAGAAGTTCATCTTATCCCTAGACCCTTTCTCTCGCGTCCCGCCAGCCAGTGAGGAGCGGCTTTCCTCCCGCACCACCCTGCCTCACCAAGAACCTAAAGCACTGGAGGCTGCTGCCTTGGGCTGAGACACCTAAGGCCAGGAGCCCAAATAAACCCTTCCTCCTTTAAGTCTGTTTTCGTGTTTATTGTCATAGCAACAAAAGCACCAAGTGCACCAACCACCACCATCCTTGTGTGGGCTTCCCACACTCTGCAGCCACCAAACAGAGAGAAAGGTGTGCAGCCAGGTCTCCCACCCCCACCTACTCCCAGTCCTTGATATGACCCACCAGAGGTCAGTTTAGAGCCTGGCAGGGGTTAAAGCAGAAATCAGAGGTGATCATGGCCAGACTGCCTCGGTCAACCCTGCTGAGGCCAGCTCTGTGCCTCTGACAGACACTTTGTCTCTCTGTTCCTGGTCCTGCCTGTAAAATCCTTCCTGTCTCACATGGCTGATGTGGGAATAAACTGAGAAGCACACTTCCCATGACAGCAGTACCCTGCAGGTGTCTGCTGACATCAGCATCCTCACCAGACACTCCTTCATCCAATAGCAAGGAAGAAAGCAGCTGCTGCCACCTCTCCCACCTCCAGAGAGAGGACCGAGATCTGCTGGAACCCCACCAAGCCTCTCTGCCCCTGAAGAGGCACTTACCTGTCTTGTCCGTGAGCAAGTAAGAAATCCTGCCCAGCTGTTCAGGAATTGTGCTGGAGCGAACCACGGTCCCGGGGATTTTTGAATCCCTGCGAATCACCCAGCTGTACACGATCTTGCCCATGTCCAAGTTCACACGCAAGCTAAGCAAGAAGGAGAGGAAAGGGCCACCAAGACATCTATAAACCACACAGACTGCACATGTGTGCTGTGCCCATGAAGTCAGAACCCCACCCAGAAGCAGGAGATATCAGAGGCCACATAGCCATTCTGCACGGATTCAAGTCACTTAAGAGTAGAGGAAGGGAAGTTTTTCCTTTTTAATTACTGGTCCCTGGACAAGTGAGACAGCTGAGGGCTAAAGGTGCTTAGGGCCTTGCCCTTGCCAGGAAAAGGGATCTAGCACAGAGCTATAAATCCGTCAGGACCAGGACCCTGGAGTGAGTGCAGAGAAAGACACTCTTAACACCCGTCCCCAGCTCACCTGATGGGAATGATGTTGGAAAACAGGAGCAGAAAGCGGATGATCTGTAGGTACCAACGGCCAGCGAAGTGCTGCAAGGCCACCATGACCAGTGACACCACCACCAGCGCACCGAACAGGATCTTGGTGAGGCAGTTCACCTCCAGGTCAAACAGGCCAATCTGGGGACAAAGTGCAGGGCGCAGAGGATCGCAGTGCAGCCCACAGCCTGGGTGGAAGGCGGGTCGCAACACATGCGCCCCGGCCGGCCCCTGCCCAGTGAGGCGTGAGATACAGAAGGTGCTGCCCTTACAGCAGTGGTCCAAGAACAAGAGCTATGGCTGAGCTCCTACAGCCCTCAGTGCCCTCTGAGACACCTCATCATCAATGTCTCTTCTAACTCAAGATTCAGACTCAGAAACACAATGCAAGTAGCCGCTGTGCTGGGCTGACCTCTGCACAGCCCCTGCCTTGCTATACCAAGCCCTGCTTCAGTGGTACTCTGCCGGTCCCCCACCATACCCCAAAGCCCAGCCCTACCCAGCTGGGGGCTGACTTTCATAAGCCAGTGTAGACAACGCCACCATTCTAACAGCTGAGTACTCGGGGACTGGGGCACCACTCAGCTGCAGAGCCCAGGGCTCCAGCCACACAAAACCAAACTTCTGCGTCTTCATGTGTCCCAACATGCAATAAGGACACCAAATCCATAATGTCATAGAAAAAGGCTCAAACTTCAAGTCAGCAACAGGTGTAAGGGTAAGGTCAGTGCTGGCGTGAACCTGACTCAGATCTGGGAAGCGGCCTCCACCTGTGTACCAATATGGCACACCTTTTCGCGATATTCTGTTCTCTTTTGTTTTATAGACAGAATCTTGCCTCTTGTAACACAGGCTGACCTTGAACTCTCTCTGCAGACAAGGATAGCCCTAAACTCCCAATCTGCCTATCTCCACCTTGGGAACGCTGGGGTGTGGGGATGTAGCACCACACACAGCCTGCAACATTCTGGATGAAAGGATGGAGATGGAAGGGGGCTGGGACGTCCATGATGTGTAAGAAGGGAAAGAGGAGACATGTTGGTGGGACACGGGACATACTCCTGCTGTGGCTGCACACGCACACTCAGAGGCACACTCTCTCCTCTCTCTCTCTCTCTCTTTCTTTTTCTCATCTGACAATCAGTTAGTGCATGGCAGCTTTAAAACCCAGTCCCCCAGCACCAGTGCCCGTTGTCAGCATGGACCCACGTGAGCTGGAGTCCCCCTACCTTACTCCTGGGGTCGGAGGTGTTCATGACACTCCGCAGTTCTCTGCCCGTGTACAGAACAACACCTACAACAGTGCCTGGAACAAGAGACCAAGTCCAAATGAACATGAAGGCAGGGAAGGAAGCAGGGAAGAGAGGGAGGGAGGGCAGCAGGGCTATAAACAAGTCCTCTCTCCCACCAGCTTGAGGACACTTTCCACACACTGCTCACAGTCGGTACAAGAGTTCCAGGAGCCATTGGGCCAAAGTGGCACTGAGCACTGGGGTGCCACAAGCCCAGGCAATGGCTGAAACTTCATCTGCTCTGTGAAGATAACCCTTAGTTCACAGATACACGGCAGCCTTCACTAACGTAGGGCTAGCATGTGCTTCATGCAACAGTAAAATGCAACATTTCTATGGTTACCTCCAGCTCTGGACAGGTCTGGCCTTCGGAAGCAGCATCCTCTGGTGGCAGGTGAGTTGTGGGTAGGAGCTTATCCCCTGTGCCACTAGCCTTATAAGCATCCAGAAATAACCGGAACGTTCTCACCTGCATGGAAACTTACAACTGCCTCCCTTCTGTCCCTGGCCCATTCTCTTGCATGACTGCTTTCTGCATGCCTACCTAACTTGGCCTTTGAAGGAAGCTCCTCCTCAGAACTTCCCTCCTTCACCATCCTCCAGGCACATGGAGCAAAGCCCTCACTCCCTCTAAGGGAAAATGGCTTAGCGAAGAAATGCAAACAGCAAGGTATGTAGAAAAACACTCAGCTGAGCAAACTGTCAAAAGCGTTCTCCCTGCACTGACAACAATTTGAAAGGCTGACATCATCTAGTGCTGGCCAGAAAGAGGGAAAATGACCTTGCTGCACATGCTTGTGGCTAGCTTGTAAAGTGGTACCGTCTACTTTGATGGGAATTCAACAGTACTGTCAAAATGTAACTCTCCCTTTTCCCGTGTGTGAATATGCTGAATGCAGGGAGCCAGATGATGAGGAGGCCAAAAACCATCTCCATTAGGACGAGTGGAGGATGCCGCACCGAAACCCAGCAGAGGGAGGGTGTGGGAGAGGTGGGCAGGGTGCACCTTGTCAGCTGAGGGGACCCAGGTGAAGGTCTAAGATGAGGAGAGGCTGGCCTTGCTGAGAAAATCTGAAAATGAGCACTGTGTTCCCCGCTGGGAAAGGCAAGTTCCTACCCTCCGCTCCCTCCCCCTCCCCCTCAGGACCACCGCTGCAAAGGGGTTTAAAGACATCTGTGAGGAGGGCCCACCACGGCAGGGCTGCAATGGGACAAAGGCTTGGTCTAAAGTGCTTGGCCATGCCTGCAGTGAACACACAATGAGGCTCTGCTCGCTCGGGAGGCTCAGCAGATGGCAGAGCAGGAGGGCTCTGTGCACGGTCTCAGCAGATGGTCGGCTCTGGGATGAGGGCACCCCACCCTCTGCCTGTTGCTGGAGCAGATGGTTAGACAGCGGGACCCCAGCCTGGGCTAAGCTGAGGTGGCTATGCAACCACGCCTCCTCTCCTACACTACACAGCCCTGCCTGGACCCTCATACTCCGGGGAGAGGGTGGTAAAAATGAGTGGCGCCCAAAGGACACATCCCACACTCCAGCCCAGCCACATGGGGAGTCGCCAAAACAGCCCTGACCACCCAGTGCTTCCACTAGCTTGGAACCCCAGCTCCGTGTTCGGTGTGGCTGTTATCAGGGGAGACGGACACTTGGGAGGTTCTACCGACTGAGCCACATGCCCAGCACTGAGTCCACGGCTCTGGTGCCACAGCTGTTCAGTACAACCCACTCATGGAAGAGCCCTGCACACGATCCAACTTCTAACCTCCTTCTGGGTCCTCACTTTCTCTTTCTGCTCCTTGCACCCTGCACTCAGTGATCTTGCTGGTCCTTCCAGTCCACCCCTCACTCCACTGAGCTCCCAGATGACAGTTATCCTGTCGGGTTGCTGGGTTATTTTGTAACCCATTTATTTTACCCAAACAGACACAAGCTAAGCCTCTAAAAGGGAGTTCCCAGGAATATTCACAACAGCTCAGCATTGCTGCAGTGTCCCACCATGATCTAGGGTCAGAGCACATGAGCCAGATTGTAGACCAAATGGGCCATTATCAGTCACATGGCACAGTGTCCATGAGTAACTATGTGCTGGTCATTTGCCAGGACAAGACGGCACCAAAGACTCAGGGAACAACCCACAAACTAGCCGTTTCCCACCCAGTCTGAGAAGCAACCAGCTAGAACCCAGGGCCCTGAAGCACACAGGCTACCACACCAAGCTGCTCAGATCAAGAGTCTTGCCAACACCTTCCATTTCCATCAAAACTAGCAGCATATATTGGGTTGTCATGGCAACTGCATCCTCTGCAGATGGATGCTGACTAAGGCAGCTGGACCTTCAGTGCAAGCTGGCAAACTTTCTTATTCTTTAAACTTGCGTCCAATGGCAGCGGACTGACCAGCATTGGGAGGTGGGTTCTACAAGGAACACATTAAGAGTTCCTGCACAATGATTGAGTTGAGTGTCACAAGGAAACGGCTTTGCATTCAATTCTGTGTTCATACTACAACCCGAATACAGTTAACTGTCTACACGCAGAGACCTGAAGCCGACTAGGAACACAGGAAATGTCCAGTTCTCACACTGGCCTGCTGAAGGCACAGCAGCAAAGCCTGCCTGCTCCTTCTGCCCCATATGTAGGAAGAACACAGACCACGTGTTACAAGATTCCAGTTTGCCTACGCTCCTCCCGGGAGATGGCGCTCTGAGGCTGTGCGACCCCAAGTGAGAAGCTTGCCCACTCTGAGATTCAGTTCCGTGATCCACTGAATGTCTTCATTTCATATTGTAAAAACCAGACCGAGGGAGTGGTGGCAGAGCTCTGTAAGGTGTCTATTGTATCAAAGTCTTTGACTAACAATCTCCAAGCAATAGAGTGAGGTGTGGGATAGAAGCTTAACAAAGGCCAACAGAGAGGTGGGTGAGATGGCTCAGAGGGGTACGAGGCCATACTGTCAACTCTGCCAACCTGACCGAATCCATGCCCCACAGGGGGAAAGGAGAGAAGCGACTCCACCAAGTTTTCCTCTGTCCTCCACACAAGCACCAACGTGGTGCTCGCTGCTCTTGCAGAGGCTCCGACGCAGTTCCCACCATTGTGGCGGCTCACAACCACCTGTGTTCCCAGGCCAAGGAGTCAGATACCCTCTGTCTGCCTCATCCGGTAAATGTTTTTTATAAAAACAGAAATGAGAAATGAGTAAGAAAAATATAGACTATGACAGAAAAAATGTCTAAAGGACACAACACCAACAAGGCAAAAAACAAAGATGACTGGACCCCAGGCAGCCAATGGTACCAACTGCTTGGTTTTGTTTTGCTTATGTTTTTGAGACAGGGTCTAGAGAGACCTAAAATCTAGGCCAGGCTGGCCTAGAACTCACAGAGATATCCTGCTTCTGCCTCCAGTGCTGGAATTAATGGTCTACCTCCTCAAGCCCAGCTTTGTTCTTGCTTATTTTTAAAGACAGGGTCTCACTGTAGCCCAGGCTAAGCCTGAACTGATGCCCCTCCTGCCATGGCCTCAGAGAGCTGAGGTTGTTAAGGGTGAAAGGAGACCTTTGGGGCTGCAGAGGCGGCCAGTGGTTAAGACTGCTGCTCTTGCAGAGGACCTAAGCTCGGCTCCCAGCCAGGCGGCTCACAGCAGCCTGTAACCCCAGTTCCAGGGGATTGATGCCCTCTTTTAGGCTTCAAAGGTACCTGGTCACACATTCACATAAATAAAAATTAAAAAGAAAAGAGAATCTTACTTTTCAGTTCAATCTTCAAAGCATAAAAAAGTCTCATGATCATAAATATCTACCAACGGCCTAAAAGCAGAGAACTCCAGGAACAAGGGGCAAGGCAAAGCTGCAGGGGCTGGGTAGGCAGGGTGGGCACGGGCAGCCACATGCTCTGTGAAGCAGAGGCCACTGCAGGCCATGGGCACGTGTCCAGGCCTAGGAAGCCTTGGAGGCCACTCTCAGGACCAACCTCTCGCTTCAGAAAAACTGAGGGCCTTGTAGACTCCAGTGCAAACAAACCACCACAAAGACAGTGGCAAAGGAAAGAGACACCTGTCCCCAGAGGTGCTCATCTCTGTATCCTGCTCTGAGCCTGACACACACACACACACACACACACACACACACACACACACACACACA
>LOJH01006866.1:30275-53764 GCA_001685095.1 Ellobius talpinus | reverse complement strand
CCCCGTGGTGATACATTGATTACTAGATATGGATTAAGCAAGATGTAAGAGTTAGCTAAGAAGAAGCTAGAACTAATGGGGCAGGCAGTGCTTAAATGAATACAGTTTATGTGTTGTTATTTCGGGTGTTAAGCTAGCTGTGTGGGAGCCAGGTGGGACAAAAAGCAGGCCTGCACCCCCCCTTATCACAACACAATGTCATAGCATTATTGAGTCTCTATTGGATACTAGCCATGATATATCTTAATTATTAATATAACATTGGTTTCTGATTCAATCTGAACATGATAATACATAATATTATTCTGAATGTCTTTTACAGGAAAGACATGGCTCATTTGGTTTTTAAAGGCAGCATTGCGACTCCAATTAGACAGCTCTCCAAATCTTTGAAATCCCGTCTTTTAAATGTCACCCTCGCTTTTTCATATAACCCCAACCTGTAAGTTCCAAATCAGATTAATTCTCTACCAAGTAAAACATCGAGCTTCCAAAGTCAAGCATGATTCCCAGGGAGGGGATACCGCACAAATAAAATAGCTGGTGAAAGCCAACCACAAAGAGAAACAAAAAGCTTACACGGGTCCTCTGTCGGGGAAATTTTCACCAGGTCTTTTAGGAAAGATCTTTTTGTTTGACTTGAAGAGATTTGCGTGTTGCCTCAATGCCCTTGCCGACTCCAGTGGAAAGTACCGGAACCGGAAGCATTTCTCCCATCATCGCATTGTGCGTCTTCCATTTCCGAATCAGGTGTTTCCCACCCCAGATGTCTTACGGAAGTGTCTGAGAGAAGACACGATTGAATCAGTGAGTTCACAAGAGCACCACAGTTTAACACAGACTTTAATGTTCTATGACTTAACATTAGGTATCATAGTCCATAGGGCGATGAATGTGGAACTAAATTGATGTTTATGGACTTGTGAGGATGCACAAACCCCTCTTCATCTCCTGGGGCAGCAAGAGTGACATCTTGGTCTTCTTTCTGTTTCTCTCTGTGTGTGTGTATCCACCTGCAATCTGTTCAGCTGTTCCTATCACTTAAAGTGTCAACCTCTTACAAGATTGCTTCTAGCAACATCTATATGAGATCCATCATTTTGTGGTCATCACATGATACTTGTTGGCCATGCCTAATGCATCCTATCTTGACATTCTCCATACCTTTCAGTTATTCCTCAATCTCCAATTCACTCAAACTACATACTAAATATTGGCTGTTTCACCCACTTCCTTCCTGAACCCTCAAAGGCAGGTAGGATGGGCTGGGCCTAATTGTTGATAGCTTTCCATCCTACATGATTTGTAGTGACTCTTAGCTTTGACAACTTGGTTTTTTCCCAAAGACTTGGAAACTGGCCATCCAGGGCATCCAAGGAACATGAACTATCATTACTAACATGCCAAAGAAAGGGTAAGACTCCTCTAGTCTCTCCTCCCTGAAAAAAGAGTTCTGAGCTGAGTTTTGTAGCTTTTCTGTGGGTCCCCACAGGGCTCAAGCCCAGTTGGTGACCATAGCATGCTTTGCAAAGCTTGCTTTCTTGACCCTCCTCCTTCCCTACTGACTTCCCCCTAGAATGAGATTTGTCACGAGACCACTTGTACCCAAGACCTTCTCTTGGCCTCTCTTCTTTGGATATACCCAAACTAAGACAATTTCTCAAATCACTCTTTCAGGGAGTTTTATTGGCCATTCACTCTACAGTAGAATGTTGTGGAATAATCTTTGTGTACACTATGAAGATGTGTCTTCTGATTGGTTTAATAAAGAGCTAAATGGCCAATAGCTAGACAGGAAGAGATTAGGTGGAACTTCTGAACAGAGAGAGACAAGAAGGGAAGATGAATCTAAACATGAAGGAGATGCCAGAAGACCCAGAGAAGAAAAAGGAAGTGCAAGATGGAAGAGGTAAAAGGTCATGAGGCAAAACGTAGATTAATATAAATGGGTCAATTTAAGGTATAAGAGCAAGTCGGACATGCCTAAGCTATAGGCTGAGCTTTCATAATTAAATATAAGTTTCCATGTCATTTCATTGTGAGCTTGCAGCCCAAAGAAAATCCATGTACAGCAGAAGAGCAGAATCCACAGATAATCTGCATTCGGGAACACCCTCCCATCCCAAACTTGTTTTGTAGGGGGAAGACAGATACACAAATTATCACACAAGATAGTATAATGGCTATGACAGATCACGCCCAGTAGTTTATGAGAGCTCAGAAGATGAAAACAATAAATCCTTTGCAAGGTCCAAGCCATGGAAGCAGGGACTACTTCCTTGTGTACTTCCAGGAAATGTACTTTTTGGACACTGGAAACACTAAATAATAGTATGTTGCATGGTAAACAGAAGACAAGGAGAGGTGATCTGAACACAAATCAAGCTCTGTGGAATCTGTTCCTTCAATGCAAGATAGAGAGCCCATGGTATATGTCGGGTTTTGTTCTAGGCACTGGGAAGGAGCCTGTGAGTGAAAAGGTGTTTTGTGTGGAGTTTTATACGACCTGCAATCATACAATTGCAGGTGCTTTTCTGGTTTCTAATTGTGTTGTATTTCCACATTGCATTGCTTGCAATTTCATGCAGAGCCCACAAAAAACTTCCATTTTTAACACCGTACACTCTTCGTACACCATCAATAAGCAACCTGATCTCTTGAGTCCCTTTGAGGCATGACTTCATGACACCCACAGTGCTGTGTCTGGGGCACTTCACAATGTTTGGTCTTCTTGAACAAGCTTCTCTATAATAAATGAACATTCTTTCAGTCCCCAAACTTCCCCTCCACTTGAACCCACACTACTCTCACACTTGAAACAAGAGACAGTGTTAAACACTGAGCTGCATGAGGACTTTACCCATGATAATCACTCAGGAAATTTTGGTCCGTAAACTTGACCTAGAGTCATTCAGAAAATCAGCCGTGAGACTCTCATCTGGAAAACTCAGTCAGTGTGGCAGAAGTTGGAGTGGAAACAGAGGTGAAAGGGCCCACGATGGCTCTGGACTAATGAAATACACAGCCATCTGTGTCTGCAGGAGCAGATTTATTTCCTGCTAAGGCCTGCATTTCCTGTCTCATAAACACACTTTAAGTATACCTTTCAAATGCCCAAGGAGAGACCTCAGCAATAGGCAAGTGGTATAATAAATAGGACCAACTAGCACTGGCTGCATTTCTCTCTGTGGAAGGTCATATTCCATTCTCTAAGCTCAGTCCTGCCTACCTCACTCCCAGCCCAGCAGACAGTCTCTGTGTCTAAATGATGACCCTTCTTTCTTAACTCAGAAAATTGCTTTGTGTAAATAGTTTTCTCATTTATATTCTTCTCCTCTAGGGAACACAGTATTTCCTGACATCTGTTTTGAATTTGTTTTTTTTTAATTTGTATATATGCCTCATTTTTCCCTATCATCTGTAATGAATTGAAAATAGTGTACTGAGTTGAACGGTCCCTTGCTGTTTCTAGGAGAATACTACCCGTCACCCCAGGAGGCTCCAAAAGGATGTTCATGTTATTTCCACATTGGTCATGTTGCTCTTAGGTCATTGGACACCTATAGCAAAGATGCCCCACAAGCCTATCCTTGTTATTGTGTCAGAACCTTGGATGACTTATAACAACTGCTAAGGAGAACGAAGGACGTGTCTGTCACAACTAATTGTGTCCCTTCCCAAATTCATATGTTGAAATCTGAACCCCATTGAGATAGTATTTTGAGATGAGAATCTCCGGGGAAACGTTCTCATTATGTGTAATCAAGTATCCGGAGCTTGGGTCTGACAGAAATAAATGAAAAAGTATCAGTGTGGACCCGCATGGTGCTCTATGTGTGTGTCCGTCTGTCTGACTGTCTGACTCTCTCCCTCTCTCTGTCTCTGCCTCCCTCCCTTCCCCACTGTGCCCACTCCCAGATTTTGAAAGCACAGTCACAAGGTGACCATCTTAAAGAAACTGACTCTGGTCTTGAGTTTGCAGGCCTCAGCACGACCTGAAAACAAACTTCAATTGTCCCCCCACCTGCTATAGCATGTAATTACCGCAGCCCCAGCAGACCAATAAACCCACATGAAAGAGATCAATACTGCAGGCCTTCTGCATAGTTCTCTAGAAATATGGTTGGTGACATCTTCATCTGGGGCCCCACTGGTTATATTGACCTATTGATAGATTCCTATGGCTATCCTTAACTCTGGCAATTTGTGACTAAGATAATGATTCTTGCTTCTGCTAAATGAAGACCTGTCCTTTGGAGTGTGTTCTTAGCATATCCATTGGAAAGTTTTGGGGGGAATAAATGAAAATAAAATTAAACAAATTGCTTATAATTTTAGCATCCTAAGATAAATTACATGTTATTACATTTATGAACACTAGTTTTCAAATATGAAATTATGCTTAAACTGAAAGATGGACATTTATGTGTTTGTGTATATATATATCTGTAGGATGCAAATATGAATTATTCCTATCAATAGTAATGGGAAATCCAGAATTTGAAATAGAAGTAAAGGTAAAAAATGAAATGAAGGGCTGGGCAGTGGGGGAGCAGACTTTAATCCCAGCACTCAGAGGGGACAGAGTCAGGCAGATCTATGTGAATTTGAGGCCAGCCTGGTCTACATAAGGAGTTCCAGGACAACCAAGATGACACAGAGAAACCCTGTCTTGTGAAGACATTGGGGCCCTCACCTCCACCAGAACTACAGTGGCAAAGGCCATGACAAGCAGCAACTGTGCTTCCATCAAAACCTCTGCTAGCACCACACAAGGACATGTATCTGAGTCCCACAATGCCACTGCCCTCTCAGGGTGACCACTGCATGCCTGTCTGTTGTGAGAATTCGTTCTGACAACAGTTTTGGGGTACGGGCCTTAGAGCACAGCTTCTGTGTGCGGATGGTCTCTTATAAGGAAGTGGAGAGGGTTCTCTTGGCCCCTTGTGTGGTGGTTGGAGATGGGATCACTGCATCCATTGACCCCAGGTCAGAACGGAAGACCATGGTGGTTCTTTACCTTCTTGTTATTCATAAGTGTTCCCTAATATATCTTCGTTATCCTTTTTATTCGGGCTCTTGCGGATTCGCATAGTGCCACCCACACCCATCCCCATTCTCACAAACATCTGTATTTTGGGACATTTTTAAGAGCGGGAAAGTATTTTCTTCTCCTCTGCAGGAGGAAATATAATCTCATGAGTGACTGACTGAAAAGACTTCATCCTAGAAATCACATTTATTCAAAGGGCATAGCCTTACAAAATGGGCTATCTGGTCAACCAGTCACACAAGTTCAGTTCTCATGATCTCCTGTGACCTGGGAAAGGAAAGACTGCTACTTAGAAGATCTTTCTGGGATATGGTGTTCCTTCACTGTGGATTACCAACTTCTAAAATTACTGAGATTTGGAAAACTAGGACATTTCCCAAATGTACTTGAAGATCTCTGTTCAAAGTTCAAGCTGTGACAGTATAAGGATGTTTATGACACATTGATTTTTAAACTTCATGAGAAGCATTTCAAATTAAAAGATGGCATGATACTCAAAAAAAACCCAGATACAGTAATAAGTTTGTATGTTACCTGAAAGAAAAAAGAAGGATGTCCTGGAGGCATCCCAACAACCCATCCCATTACCGTGTTGTGCCAGCTCTAAGGGATGCATGGTCACCAGCCTGGGGACATAGGAGAAAGGGAGCCTGAGGATGGAATCAAAGCCTGTGCACAACATGAGAAAATGCTTTTCTGGTGTGGCTTTGAAAGCGTCCTTTTAAAGGGACCTGCGCGCGCGCACAAACACACACACACACACACACAGGGGCTTGGCAGATGGCAGATTCTACAGATGGATCAGCAGTAATGCAGCTGTTAAGTATCTGGCACTCTTGCTCAGCAGCACCCTTGCCAGCTGGCCGGCAGCAGCCTGTGCTTTGAGAATGAACTGATTCCTCCCAGCTGCCGTGCGGAGGGAAGGATGGGAACGTTGCTGTTTGCCCATCTCTGCTCTAAGTCCTCTCCACTCCAGCTCCATCCAGCAACAGAAGCTTTCCCCAGACAGCGTCTTGTGACACAGCAGGCTGCCTACAAATGAGGCCCAATTGTGAATACGAGGTTACATTTAGAAAAGGTTAAGAGACAGTAGAAACACTCGGGGTGGCAAGCTGTGAGCAGCATATGATGGGAGACAACCCAGCCCCTACACACGCTGTGAGGTTTGTAAATGTCTTCACTGCCGCGGGTACCGCCAGCAGCCAACATGAGCCCAGGTAGTCTGGGCCAAGAAATCAATGGCATCTTGCTCACCTCTCAGGAAGGCTCAGGACCATGAGATCCACCTCAGCTCGTTTGCTTCTGACAAAAGAAAGCACCGAACACTATTTATGGAGATAGTTTAAAACAAAGCAGAGATTGGTGAGATTGACTGAAATCCAGAAAACTGTCTGTGTGATTCAAAACACAGAGGGTCCGATAAGAATAAGTCCTATCTGGATGGCTCATGACACAGGGAAGGGGGTGACCCGACAGCTTTCCCCAGTGTCATGAACCGCTGGTTTCTGAAGAAGTGTCGGAGACATACTCCTGTTAGCATGGTCAGGCACCCCTGAGATCTGCGCTTTTGATGCTGAGGAACACATTTCTTTTAAGGTCAATGTGTCATCTAACTTTGAATATGGAGTGGCCTCTTACCACTGCGTGTAGGAATTCCTTGATACTCTCACCCACGCATCTCTGCTCATCCAAACACCTTCCCTGTACGGTGTGTTCTTTGTGTGGTGTTGATTGCGCAATCCTGTGGGGGTGGGGGGAGAAAAGGTAGGAAGGAGAACAGCTGGCTGGAAGGCAGGGATGTATCCGAGGCGCTGCCGAGGCATGCACCTGCAAAAGAGCGAGCAGACAAGAACACCCAGGGCCACCAAGCTAGCATCGCCTGTGCTCTTGGTAATTGCTTGCTGAGTTATATGCTCATTGAGCTTCCAAATACAAGCATTACAAGAACCTAAAACCTTGCTCTATAGAGCAAGGGGGGGTGTTACACTGCCGAACTTCTGGGCGGTCAAGCGCACAGAGTCCTTTCCCCCTGCTGTGTGACTGTCTGCAACGCTGCAGCCCCAGCTTCTTGGCATTTGAAGGTCCTTTTTTTGCTCCAAGCTGTGACAAAAAGCACCGTATTCCTGAGATACATGACCATGGCTGCAGAAACAGCACTGTTTCCACGTAATAATTGCTACAGAACGCAGAGTGGAAGCCAGGAAAGAAGCTACTGTGTGGTTTGCAAATGCTGGGAGCTATTTGCTGAAGGCAAGCAAGGTAAATGAGTCAATGCTGATTATTTTAATAACATAATTGAAACATGTAAAGAGAAGTAGGGAAAAGACAAGGGGTGCTTTTGAAATCGTGTTTTCTGAGGCTGCTAGGTGAAGTTAGTGAGCAGACATTTTCATGTAGCACTTGCGGTGTGTCTGACTCTAGGGGACCCGGGGATGTAGCATTTCCTCGTGTTCTTCATCTCCTCTGGCTGTCAATTCCATCACACAGGGTAGTGGCACTTTAGGAAATGACAGCACCCAGGCTCATAAACACTGTCTGACTCAGTGATTTACTTCCCTCAGACGTTATCACTGTGTTCAAAGTGATAACCAGCCAAGTACCACACATTAATTTAGAAATATTTCAACAGGAAAAATATATCCCTGAGCTTTGCAATAACACCAAGTTACTGTAAAAAGAATCCTCGTTTTTCAAAAAACAGCAACAACAGACCTCATAAATACTTTAGAATTATGCAATGAAAGCATGAAAGCACAGGCCAGGCAGCTTCTGGCTGCAAAGCACTGTATAGTACATGGTGGGGCAGGGGTGGTGGTGGGGTGGGAGAAGGCAGGAAAAGAAGCAGAACCCTGCTTTATAAAGTTAACCTAAAATGATTGATATTCTTAGAGTCAAGTTTTTCCATGCTTAGCTTATCTTTACAGGATTTGTTTTTACTCTTTTATTTATTTGTGTGTGTGTGTGTATGTGTGTGTGTATGAATGCCACATGTAAGCAAGCACCTATAGAGGCTAGAAGAGAACATTCAGATCCCCTGAAGCTGGAGTTACAAGGAGTTGAGAGCTGCCGGGACGGATTGTGGGAGTGAACTCCAGTGTCCTGGAGCAGCAAGTGTTCTTCATCACCAAGCCATCTCCCTCACCCTTGATGCTGAACGTTCTGACCGATGGTTGCAGTGAAGGGGCTTATTCCGGGAGGATGAGGAGATGATTCTCCTAAAAGCACCTTTAAGTCGTCAAGACAAAATGGCATTCGATGAATAGCAAAGAAGATATAATGATAAGGAAAATAAACCACGCTTGGCATGCCCCATGGCTAGTAAATTTATACAACCATTGGAAAGACTAACCCAACAGTAATGATGTTTTAGAATCAGTCAAATACTCACATGAATGAGGACTATTCCACACACTGGGACACGTGGATCTAAGATACTCTAACCCAACAGTTAAATGCACTCAGGTGGCTGAACCTTACAGCGTGACAGCCTCTAATGACTTGGATCAAGCTAAGGATTCATAGATCTCTCCCCTGTGTCCTCCCTCCACAGGGACAGTGCTCCTTCCCCTAGGATCTTTTCGGCATTTCCTCTTTCCCCAGTCCCTGGAACCGTTCACCCAGCTGTTGCCTGCAATTCATGGTGTTGGAAAGGAAGTTTTCGCTGAAACAGATCCTGGGAACTGAAGGACAACAGGAACCCAGACAATCTCAGAGGAGGTAGAGGAACAGCAGAGCTGTACAATACCTTCCTTTCCCAGAGCATCCTTTGTGTCTCTGGAAACACTCTCAGCACCAGCTAAGCCAACTCCCTTTCAAACTCGTGGCTAGAAACACCACCTTCCTGCTCGCCCTACACCGGGGCGAGTCTATCACCACACTCTACAAATCTGCCTGTCACTACAAGGCCTACTATGCGGCTAGCTGTTGGTGAAGATTATCAATGAGCAATAAATCTCATTATCTCCTTCTTCTTAAGCATGCCCTGCTGTTTTATTTAAACACTCTAACCACCATGATCTATTTGTGGAGGAACAGTCCTTCTAAACAAGAGATCTCATCTATTTGCTATCCTGTAAGGAAGTCCCTCAGCTTCCCTCCTGAATACCAGCAGCATCATAACCATGCACTCAGTTCAGGGGTATCTCACTAAAAACGTCTATGTGATAAGAAATTTGGAGCCCGTGACGGATCTTGTAAGCAATGAGCAGCAGATTTAAAATGGAAAACACAGCGTAAGAAATGACCACCCTGGATGGGGTCCTCAGTCTGAAAAATGTCCTCCCTTGCTTGGGTCCTGGAATTACTTCCCAGCATTCCTGCGATGGGTCAAATCCCTCAATCAAGGTGGCCGTGCTCCGTGTATAGTGTGCTCATCATTGCTCCATCTCAAACACGTCTCTAAATGGCATAGCCATCACCTACTATATTTCTGTGGTTTCAGCATTTTCTTCTAATTGCTTCTAATTCCATATGTCCTTGAAGTGGCAGTAAAACCACTCTGCTTCAATATCAATGTCCTCTGTAAAAATATCAGCTAAGAGGAAGCAGTGATAAAGGGTCCAGAGAAAGCTACAGGATTCTTTCAATTCAGCAGAGATGGTCTGGTACTCGGTGGAGGATCCCTAGCTGCTCCAAAGTCTTTCATTCTGTGACAGTGGCTTCCTGTGTCTCTCCTCACTTTGACGACTCACTTGTCCAACACCAGCATCCAAGGTGACCCCTGGGATGGCAAGGGACCACAGGGCCGCTTCTCTGGTGTTTGTCTAACTTGCTGTAGAATTTTACTTCAAGTTAATAAGGCACTCTGTGGCATGCTTGATTGCCCTTTTACCCATTTATTTAATAGACATGTTGCGACTACTTATGAGAAACTGCCCCTGGCCTTAGAGTCAGAAGTGAACAGAAGAGATAAGGCTCTGCTCTGGTAGAGCTCATTTGCACAGAGGGCAGAAGACAAAACTGAGCTGCAAAGCACACTGGGCAATCCCACATGCTAAACACAAAAGCAGGACGTGGAATATCAGGATGGAGACTGTGATGTCATGCTAAGCAGAATGGACAGGGGTCGAAAAAAATAAGGTCACTCAGGAATGACAATGTGGAACAATAGAAAGTCCCTGAGAGACCTGGGCTGGGGGTCCAGGTCAAGAGGCAGGACCCATCAGACACTTTCAAACGGAAATCTCCAGGTGCTGATTGGCTGTGAAGATTGGGAAAACCTGGTTTAGAGAGGTAGATCTGGGGAACCCTTTATAAGGTAACATATTAGTCTGGACACAATCACCCAGGTGGGAAACAATAAAAAGATGCATGTAAACCCTGAGAATAGGTTCAGAAGACAGAGGAACCTGCAGAAGCCTGCAAAAGAGGACATAGAAGGTCAGGGGTGTTTTTGAGAAATAGTGGTGCCCTCAGAATCAACAGCAGAGAGAGTAATAAGGCAGAGAGCACAGTCTGCTGATAGAGGATCAGGGTGGTGACAGATAACCCACCAGGCCACAGTAGCAGTGATACAGTCAACAGTGCCTTGTCCCTGATCAAACTTGATGGATAAACATGGCAAGAAATCCAGAAGAAAGGAGAAAGACAAAGTTAACTTCCACACATTGGAGCTGCCCGTCTTTACATTTTACATTGAGTAGCTTGGCAACAAAAGCTTTTCTTAAAAAAAAAAAGTTGAAAGATACAGGGACACATGTGTAGCTCCAGGGTGACAAGAAGAGCTTATCAACTGCCAGCTCATTTCCAGAGGTCCTCGTGGCAACGTTCCTGACGCAGGCGGGCATGCTCTAGAATACCACCACCTCGCCTGCAGCCCCAAAGGCCGGGGACATGTCTTCCTTGTGAATTAAAGGATAGAGTATGATTACTAAACAGTCCTAGAAAGCAAGCCTCCTCATTTCACAGGGAGTAATCTCAAAGCATTTTCCTGAGCGCAAAGAATCATTTCTCTCAGTTCCCACAGCTTGTCACGGAAAACGTTTGGAACCTGAGAAATGCTCAAGTTTATAATCTGAAAAAGCAAAAGGTATCAAGCTCAATAATTTTAAGACTAAGAGTCAGAAGACTAGTAGAAACAGGGCTCAATTCTTAACAGTTATGCATATATATATATATATATCAGGACTCTCAGGACTCTACATGTAAAGGTAAGACTAGGAAGCTAATCTCACATTTTCTACATTTTATGACTAAAGGAAAGTATTAGGTATATTTCTTAAGATGAGCCTCTCTGTCACACAAATAATTCCAATCAGGCCAAATTAAACCAAATCAATGCCCATGTTTACCAAATACAGTGCTCCCAGGTGGCCGGAAAAACGTGGCAGAGAGGGGGAGATCCGAAAAACACGTGGTCTTTTCCTTGGCTGGCCAAAATTGCCTTTGGGAGTAGTCCAGACCCTACCTGGGGAGGGGTCAGCGCTTGGTGGGCTTCCCGGAGGTGGAGTCCCGACCAAGGCAATTCCCAGAGGGAGGAGACTTAGGATGGATGCTAGGGACTAGGGTGATGCTCCCCATCATCCCAGACTCCTTGGATATAGGGGTGTTAGAGGGCTGAGGTCTCACTTTCAAACATAAAGCTATTGCAGAACACATGTTACACACACACACGCATGCACACATATGTATATGACCGCATGCTTTCTAATAATAATCCATTCTCTTTTGTGAATGAGACACACAGGGGTGTGGGACAACACAGCTCTGCAGCAGAATTGTGATGCATTCCAGAAGCCATGGTCCTGATGCGGGCTGACTTCCGAAACTCCCACCAACATTATTAGAAGTTACACATCAATGGGAAATGGGACCGTCTACTCAATCATCATTTCAAGTCCACATGGCAACACCTTTGTAACCTGGATTGCCATCCATCAACTCGACTGTGATCAAGGAGCCCCAATTCAACATGGGGCTTCTGAAGTCTAATATTTACCAAATGTGCAGCATTGTTCCCTTGAAACCCACCCTACCAGTTAGAAAATAGACACTGAGGATTCCTCGAGCCCCACAGCGACTGCTGACTACCACTGAGGTGCATCTGGAGATCCCCACATTCTTCCGTTCTGCCAAGTTTCTCAGTGTTCTAAGCTCAGCAAGAAAGCTAAGCCAACACGATGGTTTCAGTCTGTAGCATGGGCTTAAATCTAGGGGGAACCATTTGGGAAAGATATATAAGGACTAAAATTAGTCCTTATAGTCAACTCAAAGTGATTGTCCAAAGTTTATATTATTATTTCAATTCCAAAATTGCCTAAATCCTGTCTTACAGCTTGCAGAGATCATGGAGAGTAACTTAGCATCAGACTGAAGACATATGTCTGTAATGGCATTTGCTTCACTGAAAAGCTTATTTGTACTTTTATCGGACAGAACAAGTAGAATGGAATTCACCTTCTATGATTCAGAAGGATTTCAAAGTATAGCAAGTCACCAAGATACAATAAAAAGAAACTATTTGTTGTTCTTCTTAGAATTTTACTTAAAATTGTACCATACCTTTTTGGGTACTACAGAACTGTGTGACAATGCACGTGAATACATCAGGAACATTCTGTGTTTGATTTGTGGGAGCGGTGGGGAAAAACAGCACACTTTTTAAAAACAGGTCCTACCTCCTCTAAAACATGATATCCAGCTGTGTCAAACAAAACCAGAAATGCCAAATAACCAGATCAATGACACTCACAACCATCCCTCAGACAGTGATCAGCACAGCCCTCCTCGGGACCAGCGCTCCTCACAATGCTCTCCAGGGATCCAAAACATGGAAACCACCTGACCACTGTCAGAAACACAGATTCTTAGCTTCCAAGAAGACCTACGGAATCACAAATTCTAGGGGTGAGACCCAGAATCTGTGTTTCAACCATACTCTCCTGGCATCCCAGTTTTGGTAGGCATTTAAGGTTTCCGATTCACTGGCAAAGAGATTGTTACCAATAAGAGAATTAAATGTGCTGGGGGAGGTAGAAATCAAACAAAAGTAAACATAGCTCAGTTGCTGTTGTCTGTGGTGCAGTTATAAACACAGATAACTTCTCTGTCCTAATCGAAGAGTGAGGTCTGGGAACAAGGACGAGAAGGTGAGTTAAAGAGAGGACAAGGTGTTGACGTCCTATTTTGTCCAGCTATTCATCCAAGGCTAACCCGAGACAGTTTCCCCAGCACCGAGATTATTTATTGACTACAAAGTAAAGCCATTTAATCATATCAGCCCAGCTTAAGGTCAGGCTGGCTGGCGGTGGGGCCTCCTTATCTAAACAACGTTGGTAGTGGCTCCTAAGTGATATCAGGCAAGGAGCATTTTGAAGCTGCTAGGTGAAATGCTGATCAGAGTGCTCTGCACTTCACATAATGTCTGGATCTAAGATACTAAACACACAGATGTTATAGCAAAGAACATCTCAAGGGTCAAGCTGTCAGTGAGTTGCCGTCCTGGGTTGTATTTGTCACCTGGGAAGAGCTGGAGGGCCTTCATTATCTCTGCTGCACGGATGCAATAAGAGGGGGCTGAGCGTGTATATTTCATGTATTCCAATCATAGGAAATTGGTGTTATACTCACTTATCACAGAACATGCCCATCCAGCTACAGTCAATGATTTGTGTTCTTTGCTCTGAATTCTGGCTCATTTGAAAGCCTTTGATCAAATAACTATGTTTTCTTTGTTTCTTAAACAAAGCAATCAGCATACATGAGCTTTGATGCTGTTGACCTTGGTCATCCCTTCCTTTTTGAGATTTCTCTCTTAGGTTCCAAATGAAAAAAAATATATAATTACTGTTTACACGGGCTATTATTGTCACCCCTTATGGTATGACATTATATCTTCTTTCAAAGAGGGCTGATTAAATGTTTCACCAAATATTTATAATTTTAAACGGCATAAAAAGACATAAATACAGATGTGTATATCAGTATTTATAATATGTGTGCATAAACATATATATTGAATATATATTACATCTGTCAACACTAAGATTCTAATCATCTCAATGGTGATATAATACTATGCAGCAAGCATATACAATTGCCAGATAGAGCCTCTCTGTCAACACTCAGGCTAGCAACCCCGACAGGCTCAAGAGAGGGGATGTGTGTGATAATGGAGGCAAACGCCCAACATGATACCAAGAGAACGAGCAAGGCAAATGCAGCAAAACCTTCTTCTAAGCACAGAAAGAAACAATGAAGCTCATCAGAGTTTGATGCCATAACTAATATAAGAACAATCCTCTGAACAACATCCAAAGGATGGGGTCTATATCCATGACCAGAGATAATGCACAAAATTAGAACAGTCAATCCTCCCAGGACGTCTTCTTTTCTCCAGGGTAAACCCAGTTTTAGCCAAAATTCAGTAAAGCTTGTCTGGTCTTTAGAAGTGTAAACGTTCAGGACTGTAGAGACCATTCAAGGGAATCAGAAGTACTATTCCAAAGGGCCCCAGTCCAGTTCTCAGTAGCCGCTTTGGGTGGCTCCTGGCCACCTGTAACTCCAACTCTGGGGAATCCAGCTCCCTCTTGCAGCTTCCATGGGCATCCACACACTCAGAGTCCCAAGCACAGATAAATAAAAATAAAAAAAACATTTAAAGGTGTGAGTATTTAGTGAGACTTTGACGTAGCTGTGCAAAAGAGGATTGGCTACCGTAGCATCTTGATGAAGGCAGCCGGGTACGGATGCATTTGCAGCAGAAGGTATTCTTGGAAGTGCTGGTGAGTAAGCGTCTATGTGTGGACTCCACATAAGCTTTCCCCTCAGATCAGAATAATAAAGAGAAGGGACTGGAAGGATGGCAATTGAAAGAAGTCTGTTCCACTAGTTCCAGGGGCTGTGATGCCTCTGATGCCCTCCGCATCTGCACACACATGCACAAACATGGATAATTACCTTAAATATGAAGGGTAAATCCTAAAACTAAGAAAGAAAAATAAAGTATTTAAGATGTGAGCTGACTTAAGTTTATATGGGAAAACAATTATCTTTTTGAGAAATGAGTTCCTGATTTTATCTTCAGGCAACAATGGCGATAGGCAATTTCCTTTCTCACTCAAAAATTAAATACCCAATAACATATGAAGCAAGCCTCTAGCTTCCTCTACAGACTTCCCGCTGAATTTCTAATATGAGTATGCACCTCTTCTGAAACAGGGAGAACATCCAGAAGGCTCAAGTCTTGTCTTCACTGGAAAGCTTATTTTGAGTCCATGAGATCTCATCTGCCTGACGAGCCCTGCTAACAGTTATACAAACTTAGGGGTCAACACAGGCTTGCTGTATGACATGAAAGCAAAGGATCTCTATTTCATGAAATGTTCTAACATTTGCTAAGAACTTGGATCTAAAAATACTACCACTGAGCAAAGAATAGGGTTTGTCCTGATCTTGGCCCTGACATCTGAAGGAAGTTCTTCTCTTGGGTATTCTGTTGGTGTGGGTTGCCGTTATACATTTTGTAACGTTCACCTGGAAGCATCTCAGAGCATTGCTTGATGATATAGTTTTTGCATGTTTCTATAGCCTTATTTTCATAGTAACTGTTCACAGACTACAGAGACAATATGATTAAAATGCTCATATGACTGAATCCCTTGCCTTTCAGCCCTTATGCGCCTTCTGGGTAGTAAACTATTTTATTTTTGTTCAAGAGAGAAGAGTTTGAATCCAAAGACCAAGGCAGAACATCAAATGTCACATCATAAAATGTGGCATGAAATGCTAAAATTAAGATATGAAATCATCTCCTCCTAGAGAAATATGTAGGAAAACAATATGTGTGCCAGCGCATAGAAGAAACTGCAGGACCCTGGGTGTGGATGGTAGCAGTGGGGCCAAGGGGTTCCCAGCACCCTGGGTGTGCTGAGTGGAGCCAGGATCACAGTTCCAGAAACTCTGAGTCAGTTAGAATCTCCTTAAAGACTCAAGGTGAAGAACATAGAGAAGACGAAATCAGGACTGAGAACTATGGGCATGTGTGTGGAAAAACAGAAAAATTAATCAGAGGTCACCAGCTTTCAGGGTGGGCCGCACCAAGAGTTACATAGAGGGAATTACATCTAATCATTCACGAGGAGTGGGTCTGGAGGAGTGGGGGCCTCGGGAGGAGCAGGGATACATGGGCACATCAAACAGACGGTCACCAACACCTGAGGCCTGAATGAAAGCAAGTTCCAACTCCTTCCATTGTTTATTCCTTTTTTAACCAGTTTGGCTGGTTAAAGATAACTGCCAGCTATCTTAAAGAATTAGCTAGTCCTACACGGGATGGTTGGTTTCTTAACTAGAACCTGTTCATCCCACGAAATGTCCAGCATTGCATCCCTGAGTGAATCTAATTGCAATCCTTGTGTCCTTTCCCACCTGGCTGTGCCGCCTCTGGAGTGATTAACAGACATTAAACTCATGCTTGCTAAAGGTATGATTAACTCGAGAGACTGTTGAAATATGTGTGTTCATCCACCATCAAGAGGAGAATCTGTGTTTCTGACAAGTTCCCGGGTACTGCCAATGCTGATAGATGCACAGAACATAACTTGAGTACCTAAGTATTACAGATAAAGTCATTAAATGGGGGCCATAAACAGAGATACTATGCATAAACATGGGATAGTCATTAAAAATCGTAGTAACCCTGACAGTTGTTGGGTCATTTAAAAAAAACAACTGACATGAAAGTCGAATGGGGGACGAGGTGGATTAAGGTAAGGCAGCAGCAGAAGGAGGGGACAAATCAGGGAAATGGGGTGAAAATGATCAAAATACATCCTATATATATATTAAAATATCATGGTGAAACCCATTGTAGACAATTAATATATACTAGTGAAAGAATAAAAGTCAGAGAATCATGAAATGAGACCTTATATTTGTTATCAATGATGGAGTGTGCTGAAATCTTTCAGAGGCATTATTACTTTTGACACATTTAAAATAATCTTCCTACCTATTTGTCAAGGGTGTATACATTTACATACAGAACACTTGAGATTGTTTAATAGGGTATTCTTCATGTAAGATTCATTCAACATGACATAACTCCACACTGTACTTTCCCCAGGAGCACTGACTTTACTTGAAAGAGAATGGCCCTGGAAGGGTATAATGCCTAAGAAACTGACCGAAGAAATAAAGATTTTTTGAGGGGAAATAATTAGAAGAAGGTGACATCTTCGAAGAAACGAAGCCATAGGCCAACTACTTCACCAGAGATAACCATAGAAGGTGATAGACAAGAGGAGACTCAAGATGCCTGAAAGATTGTTCCAAAGGGCTGCCCTGTTAAGGGTCTCAAATTGGATGAGACTGTGGAGCTAGGTCACTGGTGCAAACAATATGATGGATAGTTCATTATTTCATAAGTTTATATTTCATATATATCATAAACATATATATGTACATACTCACTATGAATACTATATATATATATATACTAAAGTACACTATAAATCTCATTGATAGATACCAGCAAAGACAGACAGACAGCTTAGAAAAATCACAGAAAACAGTGGTCAGAGCTCCCTGGGTTGAGGAGAACAGTGACATTACAAAGAAACCACCCAAGGCTGTATGTATCCTCTGATGAGTGACATTAGAGAAATGGGGGGGGGGCTGAAATATACATTGAAACACCTAAGATCCCAAAAAGTCAAGAATCTATAGCAAAAGAAAGTTTTAAAACACACGACAAAACTACTGTCATCAAAATCACATGGCACTGACATAAAAGTAGATAAATAGGTGAACAGAACCAAATGCAGGGAGTCGGATGGCCTTTGACAAAGAAAACAAGACTGAATGAATAATGGACAAAGGATATTTTCAGCAACTGGCATTGGGATACCTAGCTGTCCACATGTAAGAGAATTAAGACAGACCCTTGCGTTGGCCAGAATGAAAAGAATCATTCAAAGTCCCAAGTGTAAAACCTAAAACTCGGAGACCCCCTAGGAGAAACCTGACAGCAAAGGCCTCTTGCTCTAGGTGACATCACAAGCATAGACAACTGAAGCGTAAGTGGACAAGCAGGGTGACATCCAATTAACCCTGGCCTGGAAAGGAGTAAGCCGGCCCTTACCTACATAGCGAAATACATTAGGAAGGATGGGAAAGAATGCAAGCCAACCAATATCAGAGAAGGAATCCATATCCATAAAACTTCGGGCTCATGTTTTACATATGAACTATGTAGTGTAGATTCTGCAGTATAGAATACATGTCTCATTAAAGGAACAAAATACAAATAATAAAACCAAATGCAGGCAAAATATTAGACATTCTACAAAGGGTACATACAGAACAAGAGAAAGGTAACCAAGATAAAAATCTAACAACCACTTCTGAAGATACCCAGAAAAAATTTTACAGTTCATTAAAATGCTAGCTCTGCCATTTCCACTCCTAAGTTTATAGTCAGGAGGAAGTTTTTAAAATGTCGTAACTTGGACAACTACTCTAGAATTATTTATAATAACCAAAACCTAGAAATAACTTGAATGTGCATCACTGATATAACAAATAGGCCAGTTGGAGATATGTGGTATGCTTTTTTTTTATCATTTCCTTTATTGTTCTACCCCACAGGACAGGTTGAGACAAATTTATATCCCAAGTTTAACAAGGCAACAGATCATCACTAAAGCTGACAAGATTTAGGTAGAGGCAGACATGGTGGCACATGCCTTTGCTCTCAGTCCTCTAGAGGCAGGGGGATTAAAGTAAGTTCAATGCTGTTTTAATATGATGATGTTAGGCATGCCTAAATGTCTTCCAACTAACAGATGGATACAGGAAACGTGATCCACGAATAACTGACGACTATCCAACATGAAAGATAATGAAATCCTGCTTTTTATGAAGATGCGGGTGAAACTAGGCATCTTGATGTCAAGTGAAGTAAGCCAGGCACAGAGACATTCATGAAATTTTAAATGATATCTCAGAGTTGTGAATGGGATGGGGGGTGACTACTACATACTTAAGAGAGAAGCAGGAGGGAGAGGCGGGGAAAGGATGGTGAGTGGGTCTGAGCTACAGCAGTGGGAGTAAGAGGCTCTGCTCTGTGATTGCCTGTGCCGTCCTGTGCTCATCAAAGCTGGAGGAGGGGATGTACAAAGCGCTCTGCCATAAAGAATCGATCAGTGTTTGAGGAGACGCTTATCATCTCCACTCCCAACTGAGAATTCCAAAGACACACACACACCGAAAACCCATGTTCTACCGGCAATATGTACAAGGTATGTTTCTTATAGCCACTAAAATGAATTTAATTTGAAAAATGAGGTCAAAACTGAATAAATTAGTGCAAGAGACTTGGTAGACTGATACTAAGAATATACCTCATGAAAGAATTGAACTATCAAGCATCTCCTGTCACATAATTTATGAGAAATATGCAGAGCACGCAAATTCATTTAAGTTTTATTCTTTAGCAAAAAAAAAACAGGAAGGTGAAGATTATTCACGGATGTCTGTCAATAGGCGGTTGTGCAAACTGGGTCTGGGTTCAAGTCTTACCCTTGACCAGAAGATGGTGGCTCTGTTTGGGGAGGCTGTGCAACCTTGAGGGGATGAAGTAGAGGTGGGAGAAGTCAGGTATCTGGGGTGTTCCTTATGGGCTGTATCCTAGCTGGTTCCAGCCAGTCCTTCTGGCCCTCTGCTGGACTGAGAAGTGAGCAAGCTGAGCTGCCAGCTTCCACCGAATGGACAGAGGTCCCACCCCCACCACCACTCACCCTTTCCCGTCATGAATCTGCGAACCCCAAAATCCCTCCCTCAATTTTTTTCCTGCCAGATATTCATAGTCACAAGAAAAGCAACTAATAAAAAATGCCTCGTGGCATGATTAAATTGTGCTAATTAGAATATCCATCACTTCCTTTGCTTATCATCTTTTAATGGAGAGACATCTAAAATTTACTTTTGGAATGTGCGGCAATCACTCTCAGTGCAGAGAAATAAAGAGGAGGTAAAACATCATCTCAGAGAGTACGAGCTTTCCAGCCAGAAGCCTGAGCACAGCAGGGGCTCTGCCTTCACGCCATGGTAGCATCCGATCAGTGCACAGGGTTCTGAACAGAGCAACTCACTGAGAATGTCAGCATCTCTGCCTGATGATGTAAACCAGCGCATTCATCCCCTCTGGACCTTGAACCCAGACAGGATCCTGCAACCTTCAGTTCTTCAGCTCTTGAGCCTTCAAACTATAGCACAATCTTTCCTGGAGCACCAGCTTGCTGACAGTAGACTGTGTGCCTTCTCGGCCTCCACAAACACGTGACCTGGTGTCTCAGCCTATCTATACGTCCATCCTACAGCTTCCGTCTCTCCTGAGAGCTCTAAGGAGTCCAGTGACTACATATTTGTTTTCTCATCTAGAAATAAAACACCCTTAGCTAATCCTCAGGGCAGGCTTAATAATTACATACGACAGTGGCTATGAAATGGAACCGCGGCACAGAGAAATTCTCAATAAATAGTAGTTGCTATGGGCATTAATTTTTAAACTTGCAAGTGGATCATTTCCAGGGTCTGTGATTTTAGAAATCTCCTGTATTAGTTGGGGTTTTTTGGTTTTATTTTTTTTTTAATTCCCAAACCGAATCTGCTTTAATTTTCAATGGTTCCCATCACAGAGAAGGTTCAGGTATGCTAAGCCTGACAATGTCATTGGAGCATGGTTGGTGTCACAAGAGGTTCTGCAATGTCATTGAGGCATGGAAGGTGTCCTAGGAAGTTCTACAACATCATTGGGGCCTGGCAGGTGTCCTGAGAGGTTCTACAACGTCATTGTGGCATGGCAGGTGTCCTGAGAGGTTCTGCAATGTCACTGTAGGGTGGCATGTGTCCCAGAAAGTTCTCATATTCTCCCTGACCTCTCATTAGCATTCCAATATTTCACACACCGTGCCCCAGTTCTTTCCTCCTGAACCATCTCAGCAGTTCTTTTTCTGATAAGTAAATGACGATTAGTTCCTATCTATTTGTGCAGATGTCTGTTCTGCCCCATCTCCAGGCTGCTGTTCTCAGTAGGGCACTGGAGTTCATGCTAATGGAGTTTCTGACCTCATGAATCTCCTTACAGTCACGGGCATTTACATAATATGGCTTCTTCCTACCCAACTGGCTGGCAAGATTTTCAAGCCTGTTGGATGGGTTCTGGCCAGGCCTAAGTTCATGTCCAGCTCCCCTTACTAAAATGAGAGAGTAGGCTGCCTTCACTCTATGTTAGCTCACCCTGTGATATACATCGCTACAGTTTTACACTCTTATGTTTCAAACATTTACTTTCCCTTTAGTCGAGCATGCGTGTGTGTGCGTGTGCGTGTGTGTGTGTGTGTGTGTGTGTGATGCCCACAGAGGCCAGAATATGGCACTGGATTCCCAGGAGCTAGACTCCAAATTTGGGTCCCCTGGAAAAGCAGCACGCATTCTTAACCACTGAGCCATCTCTCCAGCCCTCACTTTGACATTATCAGTTTCTACCTTGCACTTCCCATGGTAATTCACATGTAATTTTTTTAACCCACCCTTTACTTTGTTCCCAATTGCATGTTCACTTCCAAAGATGCATACAGTATCGTATACGCTGTTGGTACAGCTTAGGTAATGAAAAGAATTCCTCTTTAGAACCTCAAATAAGAAGGGAAGAACATAAACAGAATGTGAAAAGTTGAACAGTCAAACTGAGTCTGGATTGAAGTAACAGATGACTGAGCCTGTGTCACACATTCCTCTACTGCTAAAACTTTAGCACAAGCCCAACTTGAGATGCTCAGAGGCTAGACAGAAGGAGCTGGTCAGGAAGGAGTCACAGTGCTCCTGGGTTACAAGCAAAGTGCTTGCTTAAAATGAATCACAAGCATTCTGATTTTAAAAAGACAGAAAGACAAACAGGCAGACCTTCTGTGAGCTTCATATGATAGCCATATTGCTACCCATAACAGAATGCGTGGTTGGACAGTGTCCTCTTAACACACTGGCCTTCTCTGATGCTCCGAGAAATGAGTTCGCCTGTCACAACGCAGAGGGCTGGACACAGTGGAAACAGCATTTGTATTTGTAATTCCTGCTTTCCTGGAATAGAATGAGCAGTCATTCACCTCTTAATACTGAGTATTCAATAATTGCATATGAAAGCAAAAGGCTATAAGTGTAGAGATAAATGCCACTGAATTATATTTTCTGCACGTTAAACTATATCCTTGAATTTTATCAAATAACAGGATTTAAGGCACAGGATGTTACATTGGTTTTCCCTTAAATTCTTCCATCATATTCACTTATGATTAAAATCATCATAACAGTTATGATTCTTAACCTGTTTCCTACTAAAAGAAAGATCACATTGCTTGCTTTTCTTTTGCATACAGATATTTATCACCAATCCCATCCACTTGGCCTTCTTTCTCCTCACTGGATTCAGGGCAGAATAATAACAAAGGAGCTTGGGAAGCGGATTCTAAAATGCATTGGCAGTTTCAGCTTTGAGTGGTCACTGCTTTGTGCTTGCTTGGGAAACATGATTGCTGGATTTAGAGAAAGCTGGATAGAAACAGTGGTGCCCATTCTTCTGAGGAAATTGAGCTGTTCTTTTTCCAACCAGGTAATGATGCTTAATCTATTGGGATGTAAAAACTCTGTAAAAAAAAAAAAANGAAGAAGAAGAAGAAGAAGAAGAAGAAGAAGAAGAAGAAGAAGAAGAAGCCCTCTTTACAGAGCTCCCAGGCATCCAGTTAGGGAAAGTAAGCAGTGTTCTTAATGGAAGATAAATGGTTGTCCTATAGGGTTGTATCTGTCATTGTAATCTCAAAAAGCATCTCGTATAAAACTAGAGTTAAAAAGACTGTCAAGGCAGGCTACACGGGTCTGCAAACTAATTCCAGGGGCTTAGCACCCAAGTCCTGTGCATGCAAAGTGTTTAAAATACCTGGGAGAAAGCTTTTCTCTTCAAGTTAGTCTAGGCAGACTCAGTGAACCCGATGTGAGATAATCCAAAACAATCCAGGTTCAACAAAGGTTGGGAAAATATTGCTATCGACTTGGAGCTTTGATGGAGCGCTTCTTTGATCTAAAGATTATAAAACACAGTTTCTAATCTGACAAATTTTGAGCTGCAAAGCACAATTTCTAAACATTCTTCTTTTGTCATAACAGTTTAATCCCTTAAGAATGTGATTTAAACCACTGGGGAGCAAAGGTTGCCGTGAGATTTCTATGAACGAGGAAAAGTGCCTCAGACACCTTGGCAGAAGTGTTTGGGGATCATTGAATGATAGAAGAAAATGCCACTCACTGCTGGCTTGGCAGGTCACCCTCAGTTCAAGGCATGTAAAATATCCAGTTTTCTTCATTGCAACGATAAAACATGTCTCCCTCCTTTTTTCCTTTCTCTCTCTCTCTCTCTCTCTCTCTCTCTCTCTCTCTCTCTCTC
>LOJH01006866.1:10269-26382 GCA_001685095.1 Ellobius talpinus | reverse complement strand
ACACACACACACACACACACACACACACACACACACACACACACACGCGCGAGCAGCCTGGTGTAAAGCTCTGTCCCTTTTCCCATCCACCATTGTTGCAGCTCTATGTCTGTAGAATTCTCAGCTAAAGGGCAAAGGATTCACTAGCGGCTCTGGTCCTCGCGTGGAGACTCTCCCAGCTTTGTGAAATGAATGGTAAATACCCTGCCCAGCTGAACCAAGTGCAGTCCTGATGGCTTGTGGGTAAGGCTCTGCTCTGGTTTCTGGGTGGGTGTGCACAGGGCAGTTGTATACAATCAAGACAGTCTCCTACACAGGGTGTCAGGATCTCATAAGCACTTAACTCCTGCCAAATTAAAGGACCCATTCCATTTCTTCTCAAAGGCCTAAGACTGGAAGGCTGTCCCCAAAGCTGTAGCCTACATTTAAGCACACCACTGTGTATGGCCCTGGCACCTGCCATTCTTTTTCCAGCCCACCCAGATGCCCTAAATATCCTGTGTCCTCCCTCTACCCCAAGATCACCCTAGTCTCATCACATCTCCCATTCCAATCTCGGCAGTATCGTTCTGTGTTCATAAAAACCCTCCAGAAAGCCTAGTCTTATTAAAAACAAAAATCAAGGCTATAATAACAAAACAAAAACAAGAAAACGCTCTATACAACCCATCCCATGCTTACACTTTGATGTGTTGCCTTTAACTTATTTACCTACTGTGGAATAATTCTCTTGTACACTGCAAAAATTTGTCACTCAAATTGGTTTAATAAAACATGGATTGACCAATGACCAATATTCAGTCAGGAAATACAGGCAGGATGACCAAAGTAAGCAGGATGGGAAAGGAAAGGTGGAGTTGGAGGAGTCACCAGCCAGATGCAGAGGGAACAGGAGATGAACATGCCATGCTAATAAAGGTACTGCCACGTGGAAGAGCATAAATAAAGAATATGGGTTAACTTAAAATGTAAGAGCTAGTTAGTAATAAACCTGAGCTATCAGTTGATCATTTATAATTAAGATAAGCCTCTGTGTGATTATTTGGGACAGGGCAATTGGGACAGGAAACATTGGTTTACATTTACCTCCAAAACCTCACAGCACAGGCAGCCTCTTCATAGTCCTGGGAAACCCCCTTTTCTTGGTTCTCACCACACACTGTTGGGGACATGCACCTCAGAACACAGCTTCTTTATAGTCTGGGCTTGGATGCAACAAACTGAGTCAGCTGTGCAGTGGAACTCTACCCAGCAGTCCCATCAGGAACCTGGAGACCAACTTACTTCCCACATCCTGAGACCTAAGACATAAGAAGCCCCACTGGGTATAGGTTCCTCTTCCTGCCATCTACGTGGTCACTTCCTCGTCTTCAGTTTTCTCACAGATGACATCATCATCTCTGAGTCTTCCCCAATTCTCCCAGTTTCATCTGCATCCTCTGGAATGCACTTGACTGTGTGTTCTTACTTTTGACTCTCTCTCTTCCCGTCTTCGTGGCCACATCTTGAGATCACCTTCATCCTTAGACCCTTCCTCCAAAGTCTCAGCACCAAGAAATCAACCAATGAGCTAAGTACTTCTGTAGAGTATTTCCTCTATCTTTACTGTTCATGTAACAAGTCTGCTTCTGTGTCTGAACACCACCTCCCTCACAGTCAGGGTCATCTACCAAGCCCACCCCCTTGGTTATCTCATTGTAAGGTGACAGCATCAATTTATATCTCATCTTCTTCCAGCATCAATGGTTGCCCTGACACATTCACCGATGAGGACCCCAAATCCATCTCTTTCCATCCATCCCTCATCGCCATGACCGAAGCTGAGATACCTTCATTATCTAAGACTACTTCTGCCCATCAGATTTTCAACTTCAAAGTCTTACCCAGAGACCCGCAACTTCCAAATTTTAGCCTTTGCACCCACTCTGACTTCTTCCCTGCTCCTTGGTTGTCACTGTCTCTTTGCCCCTTTTCACCCTGTTGACTCCTCCACAGTTTAGCTTAGTCTGTATATTGGTGTGTTTTCCATTGCTAAAATAAAATGCAGAAAGCTGGGGGTTGTGTAAAAAGAGGCTTGTTCAACCAAGTTGAGAGGCAGAAACTTCAAGGTCAGGCTGCATCGTGAGTATGACCTCTGGGGAGGCTTTCTGAGACTGTAACATGACAGGTTGTCATGGCGGAAGCATGACTCTGCCATGGAGCTTCCGAAATCATGCTTACTCTTTCCATCTCAAACTGTACTCATGAGAACCAGGCAGGGACCTATGAAAGCTTCTCTAATCCCTTCTGACACTGTCGCCAAATCAGTGACCTTCCAGTGGGCTCCATTTACCTCTCAACTCTAGAATTAATAATAAAAACCCAGAGACAGATTTGGGGGTTTAACCTGAAGATCAGAAAAGCAAAGCAGTCAAGCCACTAGAGAGAGCTCTTACCTCTAAGAAATCCTCAGACTGAAAGAGAACAAGCTCCTGTCTCATCCCAATTTATGTCCCTATCTAGCGCTCAGATAAAGGTGTGAGCCACCACCACCTGGATCAGTTTCTGCATTGATCTGGTGTAGCCCAGGGTGGCCTTGAACTCACAGAGATCCATCTTACTCTGTCTCCCAAATCTAGGATTCAAAGATCTGTGACACCACTGCCTGACCTCTAGTGGCTTAGTTTTACCTTCTTCTCTTCATGCAATCTTTATTTTTAAAACATAAATAAATGATCACTATACTCAACGTTGCAGCAGACACCAAGTCTACAACACGTTCCATCCAGATTCAAGACGTGAAAACGTCTGCATATGACAACTTGAAAGATGGCCTCACGCTCATCTAGAAATCCCTCTAACAAAGCCCTGACCCTTTTCTACAGAACCTTGAAAAGATCACAGAGTCAAGCATTCCCCAGACTTCCATAAAACAAAATAAAATAAGGTTTTATTAACATGCCATCAGACACCCAGCAAACATCTTCTATGTATAAAGTAAGACCCACTCATGGAGCCTAGTAGCTCTCCAGCTCTCCAATTCCCTTTGCTGGGCCTCTGGTTCCTGGGCAATGTGGTGAGATTAAAAGAGACAAATTCTTTTCAACAATTCCGTTTATCTTTCTCTACCTCACCTCTTTTTGTAATAAAGCTTTACTAATTTTAAGCAAAAATTTATTAAGAAACCCCCAAATATAAAAAATAGATAAAACTGATCAAAAGAGGCCCTCTGGCACTATGCATTTTTATTTCTTCACAAAAATAAATATTTAATTTGCATAGCTCCAAAAACACTGGTGTGGAGCCCAGGGCTATGCAAAGCTCACACTGAAAACTGCTCTTCCACACCTTTGAGCAGCAAACCTTATAAAAAAGATACATTTTACAAAGTATATTTAGTTCCATTTAGACACACAAACATTTCTGTGTGCATGCATATGGATATATACACACACCTGTGCATGCATATATAATGTACATGCAGGAGCACACATGCACACCATTGAATAAACAGAGTCTTTTGGAAAGATGAACATATAATTTACATTGATTTTCCTCCACAAGTAAGAATAGGTAGAAGGAGGGAACTGTAAGCAAACAGCTCCTTCCTCTCTTCACATTAGTGTGGATAGTTATAATTAAAAGCAAATAAACCACCATGCTTGGAAATTTCCTGGGGGTCCTTTAAATTCTGAGCATCTGCGGTTCTTCCTTTAACTCATTGTAAATCTTTCTCCTATTTCCAGTAACAATATGTATCAAAAATTCTTCATGAAAAGCAATGTTCCAATTATCAGTACTGATATCTCCAGAAAGGGAAGCCTTTATTGGAAACTGCTCTGGGTGCAGCTGTTTCAACCAAAGAGGTGTGTCTGGTGTCGGGAGCCCATGTTCCAAAGTGTGGCCTTGGGTGGACATGGACTCACCAGAGATCCCTTTAATTGGGTTAAGATGAGTCCTGATTGTAACAAGAGAGACTCAGATATAATATAGCCCTGTGGCAGTAAACGCACAGGGAGGACACTCGCAGACAGAGTTTCTGTGGGATAGTGCTATGGTATTCTGCAAAGATTTGTCACTCACATCACTTAATAAAATGTTAATTGGCTAATAACCAAGCAGGAAGTATAGTTGGGGTGATCAGAACAGGAGAATTCTGGGAAGAGGAAAGGCAGAGATGCAGTTGTCCATCAAATTCAGAGGAAGCCAGATGAGAATGCCTCACTGAGAAAACGTATCAAGTCACATGGCTAAGCATAGATGAGAATTATGGGTTAATTTAAGCTGGAAGAGGTCGTTAGCAAAAAGCTTGAACAACAGGCCTGTAACAGGAGGCACAGGCTGCATCCCGCCACCCAGCTAGCTTAAGCCTCCAAATAATTACACAGAAATTGTATTCATTTAAATCACTGCCTGGCCCATTATCTCCAGCCCCTTATTGGCTAACTCTCACATNCTCTGCTCTTCTTCCCAGCATCCAGTTCTGTCTTTCCCACCTACCTAAGTTTCTCCCCTAACAAAAGGCCAAGGCAGTCCCTTTATTCAACCAATGAAAGCAACACACAAACAGAAAAACCTCCTACACAACAGGCTAAACAGTTTATAATTAATATAAGCCTCTGTGGGTTTATTTAGAACTGAACAGCTGTGGGACCAGGCAGGACAGAAACTTCTGTACACAGAGTATGGTTAAGGATTGAGCATTGACCATGACTAGACGCTTGAGAGCAACAAGAAAGGATTATACCCCAAGTCCTCCCACATTATAATCTCCCATTGTAAGCAAACTCTCCACACCTTGATGTGGACCTCTATCCAGCCTGCAGAACTGTGAGAAAAACAAAACCAAACTTGAACTGTGTGAAGGTGCCTGGATCCAGATCCTCACTAGGACACCCTGGTAAACCAACAGGCAAGTGTTCTGGTAAAGACCCCTCTCCCAACAATCGCCATCACTTTCCACATGCTAAAGAAGATAATTTTGTGTGGTGTCTGTGTTAAGTGCTCTTGGGCAAAAATTCAGGAAGTATTGGAGGTTCGAGTCATCTTCTGTGAAGCATGAGATGTTCAAGACGACATCAAATGGAACATTCGTCACATCTGAGATCCAACAAAATCATACTGAGTTGTTGGTTTTACTCCCCTTCAGTGGTCAGAAAAGAGCTTGAGTTGAACCATGAATATTTTTATTAATATTTTATTTTATTATAAAGCACCCTCAAGAGTAAAAGTATAGCTGTGACCCGGAGTCAGTTCGCTAGATAAGGTCCATTAGACTTGGTTTAATTCTTAAATGTCTTTAGAACATTGAGGCTGCATCATGTTTCCTCTGTGATAAATTTCTATTGGACCACATTCTACCACAAAGCCTAGGAATAAAGTCTCACACGGTAAATAAGAGGGCACGTTCAATGGTGGCATATTTGATAGGGACACCACACACCTGACCTAAATGTCTCTAAATGGCTGAAATGCTTGTTGTTGACCTAAACACATAAATGACCTCTAGGAAAAGAAAACATATTTCAGCTTGGCCTCTGGATTGTATAGTTGGCTTGTTTTCCTATTACGTGTTCTTCCTCCTCCTTCACCTCTTTCTCTTCCTTCTTCCTCCTCTTCTTCCTGATCCTTCTTTCCACATCCTCCTCTCCATCTTCCCCTTTTCTCCCCTTCCTCACCTCCTCCTCTTTCACCCTCCCCCACCCTGTCTTCCCCCTCTTCTCTCCTCTTCTTCCCTTCCTACTCCCCCACTTTCTTGCCACACTTGTTCTTGGGGTTTTTGTTTCATGCTTCTCTTCCAGCAGTGAAGAGAATGTTTTAATGAGCTTCTGCTCTTCCATCTTTAGCTCTGGATATGAGGGCAAAGTGAAGATTGGCTCTTATTTTATGAAAATTCACAAGTAATTGTTCTCCAGATATCTAAGTGGGAGAGATGAACAAACTAAAAATTCAAACGTGAATGCATGCCTGGCTCTGTTCCAGACCTGAAGCTCCTTTGTAATGTCCATCGCCAGCATCAAACTCTTCCCCTGGGGCCATGAGGAAAATGCTTATGCAGTGTGCAATACTCGCTCTGGGTGGTGGTGGGCTCTCAGCTTTCCCCTCATATGCAGCAAAGAATCCATCATGCCCGTAGATGTCTAGCCTCACTTCCCACTCTGATGCTTAAATCAGCATCTTAGTCTGCCTCCTTTGCTCCTTCCTTCTCCTGGCAGCTGGCTGGCTTTGGTACACTTTGGTTTAAACTACTTCTGATGCTGTCTCACATTGTGCTTACCTGCAGGGAAGCCCTGGTGTCTACCGGGGTGGGAAGATGAAGTGATGGAGAAAAAAGGAGATATATCATTTACTATAGAAAATGGACCTATAAGGGCAGGTTGAGGACTAAGATGCAGGGAAATAAAAAACCAATGCCAACTGGCAAATGATACATTTAAAAAAAGTTAGTGTGTGTCCCATTCTTCTTTGTAAAATTGCTGTTATGGATTGAACACTACACTTCCTACTAACAGAAATATACATACCCTGAGTTCTAGAACCTATAAATGTTACCACAAACAGCAGAAAGGGCAAAGATGTCCTGGATATGTGATTACGTTGAAGGTTTTGAGACAGATGGTCCTAGATCATCTGGACAGGGTCTAAACATATCTTTGTCATAGGAAGGAGAACAAAAGAGACTTGACTCACACACTAAAAAGGTGCAATGGAGACCAAAGGGGGGCTGCAGCTGCTCCCACAAACCAAGGACACACAACCAACATAAGAGGCAGGAGTTGTATCCCAGAGACACATGGCTACACCCAGAGATAGTGACTGAGACTTGGATCTCCATAGCCACAAAAGAACAAATTAATTTTGTTTGGGGCCATCAATGTGTGAGACTTATTACAACATTCAAAGAAAATGAATACTGTCAAGAATCATTGTGATTGAAAGTTGATATTAAAGTGCCAAATAATCTCTAAAATCTATTTCTTTTACATCTACAAAATATCTCTAAAACTTCCTTTAACTTATAAACCAGGGAAAAGGTGATGATGCAGTCAGGGAAGAAATGATAAAGCAAGAGAAGAAATGATACACACTCAGAAGCTTATTAACGACAGCAATGGCGTGTGACCGCATTCAAGTCAAGCCAGAGCTGGCAAGACTTCTTAAGGTCAAGGTCTAGCTATTAAGTTCTACTCACCTAAGATGAGAAGATGAGAAGATCTTTTCTCTAGCTGTTCTCTCTCTTTCTCTCTCTCTCTCTCTCTCTCTCTCTCTCTGTATTTGTGTCTAGCTTGCTCTCTTTCTCCCTCTCCCTCCCTCCTTCTCTCTCTCTCACACACACACATGCACACACTCACACATACATGCACACACTCACACACACATACACACACACACACATTGTGTCTCTTCTTTTTCGTTAGCCCAGACAGTCCAAGTGACTTTTCTAAGCAGTAATGACAGAAGAAATATGTGTGTCAGATGATGGCTGGAGTGTGCGATGGCAGTGTTGCAGTGATGAATTGTCCCACGGCTCACATGTGCCCCAGGATAGCTGTTAAAATGGGGCCTCAACACAAATGGTAAGCTTCCTGGATATATTATGGCCATTTGGGGGTATTTCTGGGGAACTTTTGATAACTCAATGATTGTCAAGCATGACCTTTACAGGTGACAAGATCACGTTGTGATGTCAAAAGGTTGGTCATACCTTAACTCTTTAGGGCATGCAAAAACTACCTGGGTGTCTAGTTAAAATTCAGACCCATAGGACTGGACACACTCTCACGCAAGTGAGATGACACCATCTGGCTATGTATTGAAAAGAGAGGTCCAAGTGGGCCAGCCAGTACGTGCATGCTGAGTTTCCTTAGATGGTAGGAACACTTAATCTCATGATTTTACGGAACTCCCACCTCCACCTCCACGTTTACATCAGTCTAGTGAGATTTGCATGATCTGGGACACATGTGTGATGCTCTTCAGTGAGTGGACAACCCCTGTGATGTGAGTGCTGAGCACATAGCAACATATTTTTCTGTATACAAAGACCACCGTGGCCTTGGAAGTTAAAAGTGCGTAAGTGGAGTCCTTCCAGGGACCGGTCCTCTTGCTCAGGGATCCATCACTGTGTCCATCAATGGTGCTGCCTGGAGGATGTGACACCAGAGCTGCCGGGAAGCAAGGTGTTGGGCAGGGGCCTTTCTCATCACTCACAGCCCATTTGCTAGAACTGGTCGTGTGGTCACACCTAGCCGGGAGAGTGTAGGTATGTGTGGGGAGTTCATGGATATTCAGGGAACCATACACCTCTCTGCTAAAATATGAGCTGCAATAATGTCACCCTGATTGCTTGCATTCAAGTTGCCTTGTGTAAGAGACACAAAACTTCCAGGTGCTCTCAGAGGATTATGATGCTCACGGTGATCACATCTAGGACACAATGCTAGTTAAAAGGCTTCGTGGTGCTTTTTTTTCCTCAGGCTGCCGGGAAGTTGGCGGACATTCAGACCGAACATGCTTACCAAAAGCAGCCCACAATCTTCCAAAACAAGAAGCATGTTCTGCTTGAAGAAACCAGCAAGGAAAAATTCCCTCGGTACTACAAAAACATCGGTCTAGGCTTCAAGATGCCCAAGGAGGCCATCGAGGGCACCTACATTGACAAGAAATGCCCGTTCACTGGCAACATCTCCATCCGAGGTCGGATCCTGTCCAGTGTCATGCCCAAGATGAAGATGCAGAGGACCATTGTTATCCACCAGGACTATCTTCATTATATCCGAAAGTACAATCGCTTTGAGAAACGCCACAAGGACATGTCTGTGCACTTGTCCCCCCGTTTCAGGGATGTACAGATCGGTGACATCATCACTGTGGGAGAGTGCAGGCCCCTGAGCAAGACCGTGCAGTTCAATGTGCTCANAAGGAGGCCATCGAGGGCACCTACATTGACAAGAAATGCCCGTTCACTGGCAACATCTCCATCCGAGGTCGGATCCTGTCCAGTGTCATGCCCAAGATGAAGATGCAGAGGACCATTGTTATCCACCAGGACTATCTTCATTATATCCGAAAGTACAATCGCTTTGAGAAACGCCACAAGGACATGTCTGTGCACTTGTCCCCCCGTTTCAGGGATGTACAGATCGGTGACATCATCACTGTGGGAGAGTGCAGGCCCCTGAGCAAGACCGTGCAGTTCAATGTGCTCAAGGTCACTAAGGCTGCTGACACCAAGAAACAGTTTCAGAAGTTCTGAGAGTGCTTTGGCCAGCTCCCTAGAACAAATAAAGTTATTTTCTGGCTACAAAAAAAAAAAAGGCTTCCTGGTTAGGCTAAAAGTTCATGCACTAGCGTGACATGCTATGACATGCAATGACATGCAATGCTTGCTATGCTTGCTATGCTTGCACCTACAGTATCTGACTTTAAGCTGCTGGTGGAAGAGGATCTAAGTATCCATCCAGACACCCTCCACTGCAGGTTGTGCCTTGATTCGCTGGTGTCTATAGATGATCCTAACGAAAGTCAGAGGGAAGGAATTAATGAGAAATTGGCAGATTCCCCTCCTGTGACAAATGGTATATTGACCTGAAACAATGAAGTCAATACTCCATTTAAAGTCAGACAAGGTTTTGTGCAGTTATTAAATATACCACTGATGATCCAATTGCTTTCACCATGAAATATAATGTGTGCCTACGGGAGATACATGAAGCACACATGTACATGGTAGGATTGCTTCTGCTTGAAGATCATTTTGACAAAATACAAGTTGGGTCAGATGTAAAACTGTGTCTATAAGAAAACATAATACGTATACACCAGAAGAAATATCACAGGCTATTTATTCACTAGGTTTGATGAAATAATACAGTATATCACTGCTGGGAATAAAATGAGATCTTTGCCTAAAACTTTGGTCCTTCGGATAAATTTCATGCCAGTAGCTTGTTGGTAGCCTTTTTCCTCAGACCCCTTCTGCTATGCAAGTACCCCCTCCACAGATCTACAATAGACTTCTCTCTAAAACTCTCCCTGCAAAAGGAAGTACTTCTAACAAAGAAATTATGAGATAATTGAAACAAATTGTTATCCTTCAGCTGGGAGAAGATATAAATAAGCCAGTTTATTCCAATTTCAGAATTCCGTAAGGGGGTGAAAAAATTAACCATGTCAATGTGCATAAACTTAGGTCTACTCCGAAGAGCAAAGTGAAAGGGGTAAAGAGATTGTGTGAGACAATTGAACTAAAACTTTCAGCAGAGTAATAATATAAATCAATTATGGATGTAAATATACAAAGCAGCTTGAATTTACGTAGAGTAATGATATACAAAACTTTGGCCTTCAGGAAGAGAGGAAGGAGTTGTGGGATGGAAGCCCAGTTTTCATTGTATCTCCACTCTTTCTTTTAAAACATTAAAGAGATCCCTGAAGCCAACACTAAAAAAAAAATATTAACATCTGTTGAGTGTGGGTGGTCAGAACCTGGATGTCTGTTGTATTATTTCATTGATTTCAGCGTGCTTGAAATATATCATATGAAAATTAAGATGTTTAAAATAAAAATTGCTGTTTATTTTTCTATTTAAGTGGCACTCTGATATCTACACATGACTGATTCCGTTATGTCCGTGCTTTTAAAGACTTCAATAACCACGACAGTAAAAATGCAGTACAGGCTTCCAGAGTGTGTAAAAGCGTGTGGGAATATGGTTGTGCCCAGAATATGACAGTGGTTTACAGTTATCGATTGGATTGGGTGATATAGAACATAGACACAGAAAGATGCTACAGTAGGCAAACTCGGGGCAGAAGGAAGGAGGCTGGGAGCGGGGCCATCAGTTAGAGTAGACATCCTGTGTCACTGGGCTCTCGCGGAGGGCTATGAAAGTAACGACTTTTGAAACCACTTCATGCATATCCAAAAAGATGCAATAATTACATCATCACAGAAGAAAGTGTAAGGAGCCGGGCTGTGACTCAGACATTAAGACCTGTAGAAACTTAGCCCTTTCCATGGAGGATTTAAAAATCCTAAATTTCATGTGATTTGTATCAGGCACTAAATGATTTTATACTGTGACCAGATGTCACTATGGTATCTTTAGTTTCACTGACAATGAATGGTAGAGTTTTCTTCTCCCTTGTAGGAAGCATAAGATGGGTGTTAGCAGAGGTCAGAAACAGGAAGATGTAGATCCTCTCTGATTTCCCACTGGTTTGTGCACACACACATGTGCGTGCAAACACGTGTATGTGTGTGTGTCCATCTGTCGCTTTCTTGTGTATGTGTCTCTGTCTCTGTGTGTGTCTCTGTCTCTCCCTCTCTCTGTGTGTGTCTCTCCTCTCTCCATGTCTCCATCTGTCTCTGTCTCTCTGCCTGTCTGTCTCTCCTCTCTCTGTCTCCATCTGTCTCTGTGTCTCTCTGTCTGTCTGTCTCCCCCACTCTCTCCCTCTCTCGTCTCTGTCTCTCCCTTTCTCCCTACTGTATACATATTATTTAGTTTTGCTCTGTCACATGTCTAACAGAAAGAAAACAAGGAGAAAGCTGTTTTGGCTAGATGTTTCAGAGGGTTCTGTCCCTTGTGGTGGGAGAGTGGAGCAGCCCAGCTGAAGTATGCGGCAGTGACTTTCACATGACAGCAGACAGGACTCCAAGAGTTATACCATATCCAGGGGCAAGAACAGCCTTCAGAAGTCAACCACAGTGACTTCCTTCCTCCAGGCTGTACCTTAGAAGTTCCCATGTCTTTCACATTCGCTCCCCAAGCTGCGGATCAAGCATTCAGAATGTGAGACGGAGAGGGAACATTTCAAAACCAGCACGACAAATCCCAAAGCCACAACTCCGGTTTGGGCACTTATAGCGTGTTGCATCCATCATCTAAGTCCTCACAGGCTTGGGAAGCCCCTCTGCGTCTGAGTCCTTTGCAGTACCGTGGATCCTCCCTCGGTCTAACTGTCCTCATCCCCTGCAGCTTTCCGGATGCACATCCCAGGGTCTCTGACATCCAGGGATCTCCACTGACGCTTAGGTCTCACCCTGGAAACTTCACGCCCAGCACACGCTGGGCTCCCTGCTACGCACTGACCCCCACCCGCCAGCACACTCCAGGTTCCTTGCCACGCACTGCCTGACTTTTCAGGCTTTTATCTGGAACCTTGGTGTGTGTCTTTATGACCTCATAATCCCTACATTCTGCGTGTCTGCAAAAGCAGCACCACATGGACAATGGGAGCTTCTACCGCCAGGTTGAGGAGTAGCCTGGCCTTCTTTAACCACACCTGTAACAACCTCCAAGTGCACAGGAGTCTGAATCAAGAAAAACATATCCTTACATGACCAAGTTCCACCAGCTCTCTCTTGGGGCTACGTCCACAGCAGAAGCTTTCTTCAACATGAAAATCTTTCAAATTTGTGTTTATTTCTATAGTCTAGTAACTCTTATGAGTAAGGCTTCACCCAGAAAGCATCATCTTTTTTTTTTTTTACTATCCTAACAGAAAGTGTTTGGCTTCTTCTAAAAAGTGCTAATCTCATTAACAATTATAGCACCCATCCTGTCCACAACTAAATGTGCTCAAACTCTTGCTCAACTTGTTTGACTGTACAGTTTTCAAATCATTCTCATATGCTTTATGTCTTCCTGCTCTAAATAAAAAACATAGCTAAAAGCAGCCACCAACATCCACAGGCTGGAAGCCATACTGTATTGAAAGATAGTATATAATATGCTATATTGAAACTTGCTTTGCCAAATAAATTAATCCATCTTTTTTAATTCAGCCTATCTCAAATTTTCAGGACATGAACAGAATATAGCAAGAGTCGTTGCAAAAATCTAATATGAATGACCTCTAACCGAATCTCTGTAGGAAGGAGCCACTTGTTGGTTCCTGGCTGCTCAGCCCCAAAATAATCATGCAGAAACTGTTTAACTAAATTACTGTTCAGCCCATTAGCTCTAGCTTCTTATTGGCCAACTCTTACATAATAATTTAGCCCATTTCTATCAATCTGTGTATCGCCATGTGGCTGTGGCTAACTAGCTAAAGTTCCAGGCATCTGTCTCCTGCAGGGCTACATAGCATCTCTCTAACTCCGCCCTTCTTTCTCCCAGCATTCAGTTTAGTTTTTCCTGCCTAGCTCTGTTCCCCCATAGCTTTTCTATAAGCCCAAAGCAGTTCCTTTATTAACCAATCATATTCACAGCAGAGGGGAATCCCACATCAAATCTCCAATTGAGTTTCCATCTGAAGTCCCATGTACTAGACCCTCACAGTCCACATGCCCGTCAGCATTGTGGTTTCCTGCACTCTTATCAGAATCAGGAATAATTATGTTTATGACATTCCTGGGTATCTGTCAACCATGGTTCCTGATTTGTCTAAATTCCTCCCACAGATTTTATTCTGAAGGCCCAAGAAACACACCACAAGTTAACCACAGCAGCAGCTTCATTTCCTGTACTAATATTTGCTGTGAGTTGCATGTTGCTATTAAAAATATGCCTGAAATAGCTCAAGGTAGGAAAGCTTTATTTGCACTCTCAATATCAGAGGGTCACACAGGACATCACAGTGGGAAGACAAGCAATGAGGCAGCAGAAGCATGAGACAGCTTCTCCTGGTGGCAGACAAGACACAGAGATGCTCAGCATGTATGACCAGCCCTCGCCCCCATCCACACACACATGCAGTGATCCTCTTCAGGCTACACATCACATAGGTTCCGTGATCTTCCAAAAAGTGCCACAAGGTAGGAAAAACAACCCTTTGGGAGATGTTTCAGATTTAAACCATCGAACCTCAGGTTGCTTTCTACACAAGGTTGTGACTATTGAATATATTTTAAAACATTGCCCAATATATCTCTTCAGTGAGATTATTGACTGAATGGCATTGATTTGCTGTGTTTGTCTTGCATGCTTTGCATAGCTTGCTGACCCTCTCTTCAATGTCCATCGTCCTTTACACATTCAACGAAGCTTCTCTGTGTGCTTCTTTGCCTCTAGAACCTGCAGCCTTCAGAGATCTTGTGAGTGTCGTTAGTGCGCTGTGAAAAGCAAGAGCCCCACCCAGGAGGTTACAAGGGTCCCTTTGCAGCCACTACAAGAGCACAAGAGCATGGGCCTGAGCCAGAACGCACCTCTGAGAATGCTTGGCCATGAACAGACTAGGTCCCCATGTGTGGATCCCTAGAGGTGACAGAGATAAACAGAGGAGCAAATTGAATGGGGCAGCCTTAATTATTGCAGGATTCCACCACCATGACTGGGAAGCCTGCAAAGTCTTTATTTTTGATTCTGTGAGCAGCCATAAAGCTGTGAGTTTGTAGTTGTTGATTTGTTATCTGCATGCCATGGGATTGAGATGCCCATGTTCTATACGCCGTGCATTTCTACAGAAATCAAAACAATCTCTAAACAACTGAGGGAAACAGGTGGTGAATACAAACAGAGGAATACCTACTATGTTGACCCATCAACAGGAAGTTGGTCTTCTTGAGTGAGGTCAGTGTGGTTCTATCCAGGGCACCACAAAGTTCAGGCAGGGCAGCCTTCTCACACATACATATTCCTGAGAGAATTCATCCAGCTTTGGTTGATGATGGAACCATCAACGTTGATCTTAGACGGGGTAACTTTAAGGACTTCATAAGACTCCCTTCTTCATTGGAAATTTTCAGAACATTTCTACATAACTTTACATAAGCAAGAACTGAAAATAAATTTTTACTTGTTCTATTATTCTAAGCTTCAAGCATCCCAACTCTAACATAAGACTCCCAAAGAAAGGAATATAGAAATGTTACTTTGCCCAGTATAATTTATTCAATATGATAGGCAAAAAAACCAAACCAAAACAAAAAAGCTGGGGAATAAGTTCCAGTGAAAAATTCTAAAATTGATGCTCTGGTAGTATATATTGTAATAAAATATGCTAAAAATGAGAATACGATATTGAGCAAATAATTATACTGAAGCAGGAAAAGTAACTAGGTCATCCATCAGAGAGGGAAAGACTTGCTTAGTTTGTGCTGGTGGAAAGGGGCGTCTACGCAGATAACGGGCAGATGAGTGGTCCAGGCACCAAGCACAGCAAGTGCAAAGGGCCTGAGGTAGGGTTAGCTGGAGTGCATGAGAAACAGCAATGAGACTGAAGGATTTATAGAGTGGACTGAGATGGGGCAACCTCAGTTAGGGTGGTCCTAGAGTATGCACGCTTAGGAGGTCATGCTGACCTCCCAAAACTTGATGATGTCTGTTATGCTACAATTAGACCAAGACCTCAAGATCCAGCAATACCACTTTCGGGTATATACATAAAGAATTCTCAATCACACCACAAGGACATTTGCTCAACTATGTTCATAACAGCATTATTCATAATAGTCCGAACCTGAAAACAACCTAGATGCCCCTCAACTGAAGAACAGATAAGGGAAATATCCTTACAGGGATACATTTATACAATGAAATACTACTCAGTGGTTAAAAAAATATGAAGACATCTTGAAATTTGCAAGCAAATGGATAGATCTAGAAAAAAAACATATTGAGTGAGGTAATCCAGACCCAAAAAGATAAATAAAATATGTATTCACACATCAGTGGCTTTCAGACATAAAGCAAAGAAAAACCAGCCTACAGTTCACGACCGCAGAGAACCTAGAACAAAAAGGACCCTGTGAGAGACATACAGAGATCCACTTAGGAAGGAGAAAAAGACAAGATCTCCTGAGTAAACTGGAAGCATGGGAGGCAGAGGGAGGGTAGAAGGGACAAGAGGAGGAAGGAGATTGGGAAATTGTATAGCTCAACAGAAACAGTAGAAAATGTTGATGATGTTACTTGGAGTAAAATGGGGAGGCATTGCGGATTTGACTCGACAGATATATGCAGGACTGCAGTGTGCGGGTCACACTATAGGTAGAGAGAGAAGTAAGCGGGCATTGGACAGTCTTTGAAATGGAATATAAAATGACAGGACGGTAACCGGAAGCTACAACAGGGCACGTCTGTTAAAGGCTAGTTCCGGGTTTCCTGGTGGATTGAATGAGGCTGTAAGTGGAAGAGAGAAACAAAAATGCACAGCCTTGGGGGAACAAACATCCTTGTGTGCTACTGC
>LOJH01006865.1:0-31817 GCA_001685095.1 Ellobius talpinus | reverse complement strand
AGGACTGTACACAGCGAACACTGAGTACTGCGAGGACTGCACACACAGCGAACACTGAGTAATGCGAGGACTGTACACACAGCAAACACTGAGTACTGCGAGGACTGTACACACAGTGAACACTGAGTACTCTCTCTCCTGCTCATAGAGTGAACTCTGCTATCCTAGTGTTTCCTGCAGTCCCCCTACTACAATGGCCTCTGCCAACCTCCCATTAGGGCGGAGGGGATGGACTGAGCTCCATCAACTCCCAACTGGGTGCAGCATACCCATGGATACTGACCTAAGACAAATCCAGCTCACACTGTGAGAGCCCAGGTAATTTCTGCTAGCATCTCTGAGCAATAAGAGTCACCACTTCCCAGTCTGTACTTCCTCATCTGCAAAACTAGTGAATCCTAAGCACCTCAAAAATCAAAGCAGGCAGCGACCAACGATGCCACCAGAGGGCCGTGTGTGACAGGAGCACACATCAGTCCCCTTTCTAGTTCCTATTCATATGGTTCAAATTTTGATCAGTCTTCACCAACAGATACAATCCAAGTGCTATAGCCTAAATACCATAGCCTGTTCTACTGTAACAGCGTAGTTTCCCTCAGGACTCGTGTCAGGGGTGGCCTGGCACCACGCCAGGGTTCAGAGATGTTGGGCATCAGTTGGTCCCGCCTTAGCTGGATCCCATGGGAGGGCACTACCAGATTTCCAGAAAGATCTCACAGGCTGTAAGGCTCTTTGGCCCCAGTAAAGCCAAGGAACCCTTGGTATAACAGCACAGCTCTGTCTTTGGGGCAGAACTGAATACCTTCCTATTATTCCTCTCAGAGGAACTCAAATTCAGGGTCATCATCTGTGATGTTGACTTACAGATGGGGAAACTGAGAGCCGAGGTACAAAAATGGATCTTAAGTATAAATACATATAAACAGGCTAAACTTCAAGTCTCCTGACCACTGCGTGGTCAGCTTCTGTCAGAGCAGAGGGAGATTAATGCAGGAATGAGTAGGCAACAGGCGTCTGGCTGATGGCCTGTTGGGAAGCTGCCTTGAAAGCCTAAGGAAGCCTGAGGAAAAGGTAGTCAGAGAAGCAGCCTTTAGAAAGGAAGAGTGGGATTGGACCCCCTCCTACCCCCTCCTCCCTTCATCCTTTCCCACCTCATGTTAGTTCCTCTTTCTTCTGTACCTATAACCAGAGCTCTGTCCCCCAGGAGTAATCCCTGGCTTGGCTTATGAGACAAGGTAGGTATAGAGACCTCTACAAAGTGGTTAGCATGGTGCAGAAGAAGATGTACAGGCCAGCAAGACACAGGTGATATGCTGGCACTCCGCCATTACCTGTCACGTAGGCATTCCCCCCTCGCTGTGCCTCAGGTTTCCAGGGGATAAAATAAAATGCTGGGGGACTCAGAGCCCCTCCTCCAGTTCCCTGCATCTCTGTGGCACTTACACAAGTCACTTACTTATTTGAATTCCTGGTCATTTGTTCAACATACCGTTCCCGAGCCTCATGCCTGGACCAGTACCCGGCAGATGGCACAGAGGGAGGGTTACACAGGGTTACAGAGACGAATATAACGCAGTCTTTTCTCCTCAAGGAGTTTTGATCTTGCTTCTTAGGCAGTTCATTAACATCTCGAACTATGTTTCCTCAACAATAAAACAGGTTTTCCCAGAGAATAATTCCCACAAGTTACCAATGTGCCACAAGTTACACTTCATACTCAGCCCCCCAATGTGAGGATCATAGCCTCGCTTAACAAAACCAAGGAGTCAAGCAAATGCCTCCAGGTCACCAAGATGAGCGGACTAATGGCCTCCCAGCAGTGTCTGCACTATGACCTCAAGCCTCATCTGTAACAGGGATTTTTCTGTCATTAAGGCTATAGATGTGGGGATTATTCCGCATCATCTGCGTCAGTCCATCTAATCACGAGTCCCTAAAAGCAGGGAACCTTTCTGTTGGGCAGGAAGAGAAGGATGTGACCTGAGACTAGGAATGAAACAGCTGCCTCTAGAAGTGGGAACAGCTCAGAAAGGGGGAGTCTGAACTCAGAGGCAAAAGACTGAATTCTGCCAACAATCTCAGCAGTAAAAGGGATCTCCCTCTACAGGCCCCAGAAGGGAATAGTCAGTAGGCACCTTGATTCTAGTCTGCTGAACCCCAAAGCAGACTCTGAGAATTCTGAGAAAAACACACATCGTGTTGTCTTAAGTCACATGGTCCATAGTAACTTGGAATAACTGTACACCCAAAAGTGTACAGGACACCATACACCCAAAAGGTGTTGGAGCTGGAGGATGCGAGCCTTACTATATGCAGGACCTTTATACATAGATGAAAATTCTCAGCCCTGCTGTGATGCTCAGCTTAGAGAATGCACAAAATGACACCAAATCACCATGCTTAGTATAGGCAGCACTCAAAACCAGTTGCCCTCATCACCAGCTCTTATCAACTAGCAGCAAAGAGGTGTCACCTGGTTCCCCCAGTGCCAGGCAATGGAGATGGACTATGTTCTCTGAAGCGTCTCTCTCCTGGGCTTTCTTTGGTCTGTTCTATTTATGCATGTTTTCAGTCACATACATGTAAGATAGAAATTCATGCCACAAAGCAAGTCTCCAACATTTGATGAGGCTGTTGGGGTTTCCTGTATTTGATCAGCACATAGAAGGGGGAAGATCTCATGGTAAAATGTGTGGTAGAATGTACATTCTTGGTTGAGCACGTTACCAGCTTGGGGAGGGCATGGGACTTAGGGATTGGGAGTATTCTAGATTGTGGTATCACCTTGGCTGCAGAGGGACATACTCCAGGCCCATAGAGCATTTATGTTAAGGATACTTTTGACAGTGGCCCAATACCATTGGTTCTGACCTTAGAACGCCACAATTAGAACAGGGAAGTTTTCCACCGATGTCCTAGGTCCTTGCAGAAATGAAAGAAAGGGCCTGCAAAGCGCTCTGCAAGCTGAGGAGCTGCCTCACTTGCCCTCTAGAGCTGCGAGCGTGCTGCTGCTCTCTCCCTCCCTCCCACTGACATACTCTGTGCTTAATAAGGCTCCCATAAAGATCTTTCCTTCGAGATAATCATAGACTCTCAGGGGCATGCCACTCTTAGCTGTCAGCATCATTTTGAAAGACCTTATAAAGGCTTTCTGAACCTTCCGTTCATCTCAAGTTGCGCTCTCTTAAGCACTCCATTAACCCCTCCCCCTTGCCAAACCTCTGTGCTAGACTCTCACTTCTTTTCCTAAGTTTCTCCAGTGCCCCACCTGTCTGCCCGCTGTCCCCCACAGAAGCAGAGGCCTGGGGTCCAATGAGCACATCCTGCCAAGCACTATGGGTGACTCTGGTGCTAGTCAGTCCTTCTGCCTCAGTTCCCCCTCCGCCACAGCCTGTGCATATCTCTGTCTGCTCCAGTGATGACAGCGATCATGAGATCCACACCCGTGCTCCTGTGCTCTCCTCCTCTGCGACGACAAGCGACAAGCTGCCATGGAGAATTTACAAGTCACGCTTTTCCAAGAAGACTAGAAATGGATCTGTAGCAGATTAATTCTAGGTGTGGGTTATGGAAGGCCGTTCTCTACGTAGTGGCAAACCGGCGGTCATGTCAGCCTCTGCAGGTCTTTTTATTAAAGCTTTAATCCCTTTGGGAAAGATAGAGTCTTTAGGACTTAGTCATTTCCTAAAAACCACAGCTCTTAATACTGCTGCATTGGGGATTAAGTTTCGGCCTGAATTTTGGAGGGGTCACCACATCAAACCATAGCAGACCCCATATGCTAACAATTTTAAAATAAAAAAAGCAAGACTATTTTTTCCCCTAAAGAGTCTCTCCACAGTTCCTGCCTTTTTTTTTTTTTTTGGTTTTGTTTTTTCAAGACAGGGTTTCTCTGTAGCTTTGGAGCCTGTCCTGGAATTAGCTCGTGTAGACCAGGCTAGCCTCAAACTCACAGAGATTGCCTGCCTCTGCCTCCCGAGTGCTGGGATAAAAGGCGTGTGCCACCACAGCCAGGCCCTGCCATTTTCTTGAATGAGTCTGTGATCCCATATCAGTAAGAACCGACATTCCAGCCCTGAAGTTCTCCAGGAAGTTGTTTACCAAGACGTCATTCTGCCCAAGAAGCCTGGAGCCTGGCTAGAGGAGGCTCTCAATAAACTGTTTCTTTAAGAAAGGTTCCAGAAGCATCTTCCAAGATGGTTTCTGTGTTTCCTCCCACGGGGAGGGGATGTTTAGAGGAAACGGATTTTCTGTTTTTACAGGCACATACAGACCCCTCCGCCCCACGCAGGGACCTGGAGGCTTTGGTCCCTCCCTCTCCTAGATCTGTTTTCAATCTGCTCTTTTACCTAGAAAGAGAGAGCTGGCTGTTGGAGGAGCCAGGGAAGCCGCACAAACATAACAGGTACAGAGCAGCTTCGTCCTGGCCTGCACCTCTTTTCCATCACCCTGCTCTGCTCACTCCTTCTGCACTTCAACACCAACCAGGCTGACACGAAGTTTCTGGGGCCTTACTGATTGGACTTTGGGGCAGACAAGAGCTTTCTCTAACTCCAGGCATTCAAGCTCTCTGTCCCTGCAGAACTCCAGGCTGGACTTTATCCTTCCAATGAGACACAGGACAAGAGGTATGGGTGGTAGTGATGGATCCTCACTCCCCAGAGCTTCACACACACCTCCAGAGGCTTCTCTTTTAGGAATGTTCTGTGGGCAGAGATTTCAGAGGTCAGAACCTTGAAAAGCCAAATGCGGCAACTGTGCGATGGGAAAGGGCCTGTACCAGGGCAGAGATGGGCTTGAGTCTTCACCTCCAGCTTGACGTGGAAGGGCCTTCCTCTTTGTTTATTAGTGTTTTTATCTGGGATTGGGCATATGATAGAAAAGTTGATCTTCTAATATTTGATTTCATTTTTAAGTCTCTAAGCCTGGCTTTATGTAATCATAATCAACAAACTGAGGGTCCTGTACAAAACCCTGAACAATCCCTGGAGGATTCCAACCATTTAGAGATTTTTTTCTCCTGAGAGAGGCTTGCCAGAGAGGACAGAGGGCTGAGTATTCCCTGCCAAAGGGTCTCTGTAACACCAGGAAGGCAAGGGAATAGGAAGGAGTATAGACGGAAGGTTAAAATTCCATGTGGTGGTTTCAAGCCAAGGTTCAACGCAACACAGAAGAAAGGACAATGGCCTAGGGGCACCTTGCACATCCACTCTCCAATGACACTGACATCTCTACCAGCAAACAAGTCCTTGACACAAGGTAGACACACACGTATGGCATTCCCGGGGCACAGCAGGTCTGTGTAGAGGCATGAGTACACAAACAGCTGATCACACCTTCTCAGTATAGTCTTTCATGTTTTAAATATTGGGTGGGCACATACCCACAGCTGAAGACAATGGAAGAAGTGAAAAGCCAAGGTTGATCTGTTTTACCTGCACCTAGAATGTCAGTGACCCTCAGGTTCTGAGGAGACATCTATGAAGTGACATCTACAAAGAGGTATGGACAGTGAGGATTTGGGCAAACACTGAAGGGAGTCCAACAGGTTCCAGTACAGAAGGGGGCCTAGCAGCTGGCAAGGGATGAAGTTAGACAAGGCAGTCAGAACACACAGGCCTGATCAGGCAGTAGGGCAATAAGCTGCTGCTGAAATTTAGTGGAGATGAGACCACAAAGTAGAACAGTAGTGCTTTCCCAGAGTAGACTTAGCAAGAGAGATTTCCAGTAAGTTCCATAATGAGACTTGACAAGAGCCAGGGCCCCATCACATCATCTATCATGACATCTGTCTGTGGACCAGAGCTTAAGAAGGGCGTTTTCTCTGCTTCCATGTCCTCGCTGTAACTAACACATGGGTGCAGGTCCATCTCCATGTACCAGGAAAGGTCAGTCCACCCATTCTGGAATGTGTGAGCCAGATGGGCCCCAAGCCTCATACAAAGACATATTTTCATCTCCAGGAAAGAGCAGAGAGGAAAGTGAACGGAACATTATGGTGGGACATTTGAGAGAATTTCATGGCCCATATGGAACTAAACATAGGTTCAAAATTATTTTTTGGCAGTTCCTAGAATATCAGAAATATGTGCAAAGTAGATCATAACATAAAGTCCAACAGAACCTGTCTTGTGTTCAGATGACTCAGAGAAGCAGGTGAGGAATCAACATTCCATTTGAAGGCAGGGTCTGTCGTGCTCTTAGCACTGAGGCCGCTCCAGCCGTGTGTGACTTCTCATTCTCTTCTGGAATCCAGACTCCACCAGCACAACCAGCATTTTCAGTTTAACATGTGCACTACCTCACTGCAAGTGTTCAGCGAAATATGTGTCCATTAAAAAGGGCTATGCAGCAATCACTATGAATTGAATGAGAATACATAATCTGTCACTTTTTTTTCTGAATTGTCAATCAGAGAGCTCACAATCAATTCAGCAGCAAAACTCTGAAGGCAAGAACATGTCACAGGGGCTTCTCTGTTTATTAGGTAAACTCAGAAGATTAAAGATTTGGCATAGGAGCCTGCAAGATGGCTCAGTGGGAAAGGGGCTTGCTGCCAAGCCTGACGACCAGAGTTCTAGCCTCTTGGATTCACGTGGTAGAAGGAGAGAGAGAGGACTCCCACTGGCTGTCTTCTATGCATGTGTGCTGGGCATGCACACCATGTTCCACTACTTAACAAATACAACAAATTTTCGTTAGAAATATTTTGGCATGGGAAAACTTATTAATTCCCAGTCCTAAGTCATAGCAAATAGAGCCAACACATGAAACAGTTCTGTTCAAACAAGACCTGCTGTTTTCCTCTGCTTCTGTCTGGCAAAGATGCCCTTTCCAGACCCAGGAAGGAGCCTTGCCTGTGATGACATTAACTGCATGGCTGTACCCTGAGCCAAATGTTTCACCTGGATGAATTTGCTTCTCCCTGAGTACAATTCCATGGGGTAGGCACTGTCATCATTCCCATCTTATGTTTGGGAAATGCAAGGGAATAAATAGCTGATCAAGGTTACCAGCAAGGAACTACCAAGGCCAGAACCAATGCACCAGACTATCCTCCAGAACCTGTGCACAGAACCACTAGGCGCCAAAGCCCTCTATGCCTTAGTGCTCTCACAAATCGGGAACTGAGCAGACCTGGAAGTGCATATAGTTTGACAGCTTATGTTCAGAGCATTTGGAAAACAGGCACATCATTGGGTATTCTCAGCAACCATGAAAGGCAGGGGTCAAAAGGCAGTAGAATTAGAATTTAAACCTCAGACTTGCAATGGCATGAAAGCGTGTGCTGGGGAACAGAATGTGCATGAACGCCTGTGCTGGGCAGTTCCGGGGACTCTTCTCAGGGGAACAGGTGAAGGCTGAAGAAGTTCACTGGTGGCCACTGCCAAGTAGTTGAGTAGGGAAAACTAGGACGGATGCTCTGGCTTTCAGAGGGCTCGGAAACTCTCCCCAGTGCTACCCCTTCACGTCCTGAAGAACTGGACTCTAGTGAGATTGGTGGGCTCCGGGAGGCATTACTTAATTTTCTAGGCTTTCCTTTGTTGAACAATAACAAAAGCATTATTATTAACTTTTAATAATTTGATTAATTACATATAATTTATACACACGTCTTACATGCACAGTTCAATGGGTCTGACAGATGCCTAGCCTGTGTCTTCACTGCCTCACTCAAGACAGCATTTCTTACAGACTTTATGCCCCGAGGAAGACCAGAACCTGGCTTGCAGGCCCACACAGACTCCTCTGATCACTCAGAGCTGCTCTAGCACCTGTGGAAAGGCCTGAACGGTCTAGGGTCTGCAGAGAAAAGGAACGGGGCAGTTTTACGCAGTGGAGAAAAGAGAGGGTACAGTCAGCAACAGGAGCACCCTCAACAGGAAGAGGGAAGATGCCCTTCCCTCTCCTGCATATAGTAAACACTCAATGAAGACTGGGCTCTGATGGGCTCACTTGTTCTTAACCTTCTAGGGCTCAAATGCACAAATTATATGTCATGTAAACAAGTTGAAATTTCACACCAGCTTACATTTTAACAACTAATACAAGATAAAACCCATTGCACTGTGAACAAGGACCACTCTATGTATATAAATCACCACAAATAATCACTGTATGCCACAGACCCATTTAGCAAAGGAGCTGAGGAATATGAATTGGGATTTTCACCACAGAAGATATACTGTCTACATAAGGAAGGTAGTTCTGTACATACCAAATGTTTGTCAATTAGCAACAACAGCCATAGTTATTCATTCTTATGTTCCTAGTAATGGGTTACACATGTACTTTATTGAGACAGGGTCTTACACTCTTGTCCATGCTGTCCTGGAATCAGATTTCTCAATTGTGGGAGTATAAACCTTTTTTTTTTTGCTTCTTTCTCCACTATTTCACATCATTTTCAAATTTACTTGCTCAAGGTCACAATGTCAGAAAGTAGCACAGACAGGATCAACCCAAGCAGGGATGACATTGGAGCTGGCATTTCCCCATGTGCTGAAACTGCTTCTCTGTAAATAGCTTCTATGCAGAGCTTGCTGCTGGGTTCCTGGTGAGCAGGACCATTTGGTACTGTTCACTTGTGCATGCTATATATGTATACAACACCGGCCTAGATGAAGGGTTCATCTCCTTGGAATAGTGACAGTATGTATAAAACCTTCTAGTCATGTGGTACAAATAGCAGATATGAAACCACTTCAAGAATGGAAGTACCAGCGTGGGTTAGTATGCAGAGGGTTGCCCATGGAGCAGAGGAGACTTGAGCTGGTCTTTGCAGGCAAGATCTGCAGAAGAGGAGACAGGAAGCATGCCTCAGCATTGGCAGCTGCAGAGGCAGGAGTGAAGGCAATCGCCTGGGGAAAGGCATCTGCAGAGAAGACAGCTTGGGATCACTGTGGTGGGCTAGACTGTGGCGCATCCTCACAACCAAGGGAGCTCCAAATTTGAGTCAATTTAGGAGCACGGAAAGGAAAGCATCTGATGTGGCTAAGCAGGGCAGCAAGAGGCAGAAAGAGCCTTGCAGGAAGACAACTAAGGAGACTGGGCAAGAGATAGCAGTGAGGAGTTGGGGTCCAGAACACGTAATGGGACAGATAAATGGAGAGGCACGTGCTAGGAAGATGGAATGACAAATGTAGGGCAGCTCACGGTCCTGGGAGTAGGAATAAGAGCACCCATGTAGGATGGCAGAGGATTACAAACCACTCTCTCATCTCCAACAGAGCAGGAACTCCTTTAAGGGCAGGCTTGAGGTTAGCACTGCTCAAATACCATTTCTATCTTTTTACCAATACCTTTAACTTCTCCTAAGCATGAATTACCTTGCAAGCCATGATTTTGTTGTGTGAGGGACACAGTAACATATGTTCACTCACATACTCAACCACCAGGCTGCACTAGGGAATCTTGTCCTGTGGCTCTGACTTACCAGGATCCACAACTAGGTTACTGGCTTGCTTGCTAAGCATGCCCAAGGTCAAGCCCACACCTGTGTCAGCATCCTGAATGAGGTCTGGGGGCTAGTCTACTTATCCTTGTGCAGGTCTCAGCATTCATGGTCTGGTGATGGTAATATGGAAAGTAAGGGCAAAGTTGGGGGCAGGGGATGCCACTGATGGGAACCTCCTCTACTAGTAGATCAGCTGGACCAGGCAGCCTACCCACTTTAGAACTTATTTCCTAAAGACCACCCAGAAAAGCCTGGCCCTGCCTAGATTATGTTGATTCAACCCAGTACATTTATAGAAAGAATTCCTCCTTCAGTGTTCCTCCTGGGTCAGGACTCCCCGCCCACCCGCACCCCTGTCTCTAAGCAGACCTTGCAAGGGAATAACAGTCTGAATGTCCCAAAGACAAAAGACTGTGATGAAGTTTCCTTTCCAAGCCCTCTCTAGGTGAGACACAATACAGATAGCCATGACAAGAGGTTTTTGTTTTTTGGGTTTTTGTGTGTGTGTGTGTGTGTGTGTGTTGTTTTGTAGTTCATCTGTAACTCTAGTCATGCAAACTTCTTTGTGTTTTGTTTTGTTTATCACATATAAAGCCTACCTCTGACTCAGAGTCCATTACTGCTGGGAGAATGCCCATCCCCCATATGTTCTGGATGATCCCTTCTCTCTACCAAGTCTGTGCTCCAATCTCATCTCGGTGCTGACTTCCTTGGCTGCTGTTAAACACTAAAAACACCTCTCCACTTACTTTCCCCCTTCCCTGTTTCGTTCTTCATCACAGCCTCTATTACCAACTACTGCCCCATGTATTTTGCTTGTTTTTTTGCTTGTCTCCTCTCATTAAAATGTAAGACAATCCATAAAGGCAGAGATTTATGTCCTTGTTCAGTTCCAATACCTAAGACTGTGTCTGGTACAAAGTCAGGGCTCAGAATGAATCTACAGAATGGATGAGATGAATTAGCAGTAACATAGGTGTGAAGTGTTTTTCTAGCCAGTTTCATGTGATATATAACAGTTGGAAACAGCCAAATTCTTATGCTCTCATGCTCTCTTCCCTAGAAGGACTAATATGAGTCTGGACCCAGAAGTGGCTGTTGGGTCTTGTTCAGCTTGAAGCTTTTTGCATGTGGGTGAATTCCATGGTGCCAAAGATGGGTAGTGTCTTGGAAATGCCTCTGCCTGTCAGGAAGCCCAGGCGAAGGTGCACCCAGGTGTGCCCACACTGTGATTTTACAGAAATCACCAACACAGCACCTGTGCTTAAGGGTCTTCATGCTTACCTTCTTGTTGCTAAGGCCTGCATCTTCTGTAACAAAAAACTGACAGTACATCTCTTTCTGAAGCTATTTGTCCAGCAGTTCCAGCGAATTCAAACTCTGCTGGGAGCGAGGAGCGACATGGTAACTCCGGACAGCTGGAGAACACGGTGGCAGCAGCTGTCATTTAGCAGCTCACCGTTGCCGTTTCACAAACAGGCAGAAGTGGAAGGGAAAAAGACCATGCACTGCAGCATAAGCACCCACCTTTAACTGTATTCACAGGTTCATTACATATATATATATATATATATATATTGTCCTTCACTCTAGTGTGAAAAGCCTGGCTGTTTAGTTTTCTGGGCCATTATAGGTTCAGAGTAGAACAGAGAACAGGGAGAGTGGTAGGGTTGGAGGAACACTGGAAGCAGCCAGACATGACAGATGCCAGCAGGTGAAGAGACAGGGAAATTATACAATGCATATCAAGGAGGAGTTAACTGCACTCCAGGACCATTTAGGGGAGGAAAAGGACAAACAGTTGCATATCAATTGTCCTCGGGGACTCTGGTTTTTAGTGCAAGGCAATAATAAAAAATGGTGACTTAAGGCCATTAGAGCAAAGGTTAAATACTGCTACTGTATTCAGCATTCAAGTTACTTTTCAGACAACACAGGACTAATTTCTTCTGTAAATATCCCTCCTAGTTTCTAAAACTCTCTTGGAATTGATAAACAGAGTAAAAAGAACATTTACATTCTTTAAAGAGTCAGGCCTACTCTCCCAAGCAGCACTGTGTGGGACTTCCGGCTGTTCTCAGTTGTTAAAGACCTTCCTCTGCCAAGTAGCTGAGGTCTGCATGCTCACATTGCAGAGCCAGGCTGACATCCAGTTTGTCCCTTCCTTTCCTCCATTGTTTAATTCTGCAGTTGCATAATTGTCACCCTGTGAAGGGCCATGCGTTGCAGAGTAGGAAGCTGTCACACTGAAAAGAGCACCCCTAGGCCATGTTCACAAACAGAACACCCCAGGATCCTTCAGCAACCCCTGTCTCTGTGTGCAGGCAGCTCCAGCATCCACCAGATAGGAGAAAGGAGCTGGGAACGACACACCCATAAATTCTCTAGAGTCCACTGTATAACAAAACAGGGTGGTAAACCCCAATCATTATTCTGGAATCAAGACTGAAATTGCATACCCAAGGTAACTCCTAATTTGGTTCCTAGAATCTAACAAGTTGGGAACTGACTTCCTCTGTGAGGAGAGAATACTGCAGAGAGGGCAGGAACTCAGGGCAGGAACTCAACCAAGAGCTGACAATAAGCAGGCTGCAAAAGCCTGGAGCTGCAGATACAGTTTTACAAGAGGCCAAGCAAGGCCTTGGGAGACACAAGGCGAAAACTGGAGGTCCAGGGGTTTCAACGAGTGTCTGAATTCTAATATAGGTGACATGTAGTCTGACACCCAAGTGGCAGGGCAGCAGGTCTCTAGCCCTAGTTCTCCAATCACGAACCAAGGTGCGATCCTGAATAAGGTTTCGGATAACTTCTCTGAATCACACTTTGTATGCGAAGTGGGGATAGCAAGGCCTTTCTCTAGTGAGAGTCAAACTGGTCATGTCTATTATTATGCATTTCAAGCAACAGGTGTCAAAAAATGTTATTTTCTTCCCCTAAGCTGGCCTTTTCCAGTCCATCCTTAATATTATTTCTTAATATTAAGAATTAGGAGAAATAAGACTAGATTCATTATTGTTTTGCTTCCAGTCACAGGAATTAATGACTAGAATTTATACAAAAATTAAGGTTGATGAATGTGAAAGCAATCTACAAAGTGAATTCTACTTCTACATACCAGGAACAGCAAAATGAAATTTTCTATAAAGCAATATCAAAAGAATGACGACAAGACACAAGCTAAGAGAGAACACTTACAAAAAAAAACCTGACAAAGGACTATCAGTCAAATTATATTAATTATTTGTTTGTTTGTTTGTTTNTTTCTCTATAGCTTTGGAGCCTGTCCTGGAACTAGCTCTTGTAGATCAGGCTGGCCTTGAAATCATAGACACCCATCTGCCTCTGCCTCCCAAATGCTGGGATTAAAGGCGTGTGCCACCACTGTCCGGCTTTATTATAAACTGTGAATTTATGTTTGTGCCTACAGTGTAGGAGTATGTGCATGTGAGCTGCAGGTGCCCATGGGGGCCAGCAGAGGGCATCAGAACTCCCAGGACTGGAGTTACAGAGAGGCAGTGTTGGAACCCAAGCTGTGCTCTCCTGCATGCACTCTTAAGTGCCAACCCTTCTTTCCAGCACCAAACGATACTAATCCTGAAGACTCAACAGTAAGAACAATAACAACTTTCTTTAAAAAAATGAGCCAAAGACCACAATAGACACCTTGCTGAAGGAGACACAGAGATGGCAAATGAGCCAATGAAAAGGTGTCCAACATCAATCACATGCCATTAAGATGTTAACATTAATGAGAAACCACTGCACATGTGTCTGAAAACACACAACACTAACAACACCACATGCTGGGAAGACCATGGAGCAACAGGAACTCTCGTTCATTATTGGTGGGGACATAGCACGTATACTCAGTCACTGGACAATTTAGTGTTAACTGTTTTGTTCGTCTTTTCAAAACTTCATATTCTTTTATGAAATCCAGCAATTGTGTTCTTTGGTATTTCAAAAAGAAAAAGGGGGAAAAAAGCTCAAATCATGTCTCCCATAAAACCTACATATAGACGTGTATATAGCAGCTAATAACTACTCTATGAAATAATCACCAAAATTTGGAAGCAATGAAGACTTTCAATTAAGTACATACACTGATTTATAAGACGAAGAAAACAGAAGTCTACAGTAATTCAGATAATGAAACCTTACTCAGCACTAAAAGTAAAGTGACTTTTAAAGCCATAAAAACAAATGAAGAAAATGAGAAAGAAATCAGTCTAAAAAGGCCGCAATCCCATGTGTTCACAACTCCGTGACATTTAGGAGAGCAAGCTATGAACACAGTGATAAGATCAATGGTTGCCAGGGCTCAGAGGACGAAGGATTAGTAATAGAGGGAGCACAGGAAGAGTCAGGACAGTGAAAATTCTATTTGTGCTATTACAATGAGGGAGACATGCCATTACACATTGTCTAAACCCAAGGACACACACCAAGTGCAAACCCTAAGGTGAACTATGACTCTGGGTAACTATGATGCACTGCTTATGTTTATCACTCTAAGAGACACGCCTCTGGGGAGGGAATGTAGATAATGGTAGGGTGGTCAGCAACTCCAAAGCTAGTCTTGAAAGGAGCAGTTAAGGGGCTGGAGAGATGGCTCAGCGGTTAAGAGCACGGGCTGCTCTTCCAGAGGTCCTGAGTTCAATTCCCAGCACCCACATGGTGGCTCATAACCATCTACAACAACGGGATCTGATGCCCTCTTCTGACACGCAGGTGTACATGCGGAGTACTCATATATAAAATTAAATAAAGTTAAAAAAAAAGAAAAGAAAGGAGCAGTTAATAGACCAAGGTAGGAACTGAGACTCTACTCATGAATTAACAAAAAGTAATCAAGTCAGCTACAGGAAAAATTACAATGTCTCTTAATAGAAAGTATGACAACCTAAGCAAACACAACATGCTTCGGGATTAGAAAGACTTTAGAAATTTAGAGACATCAATTCTAATTAATCAGATTAGAGAATTCAAAGAATCAAAGTCACAAGAAAGGAGTGTGTGTGCAAATGCATATATATATGCATTTATATATATAAATGCATATATATAATACATATATATATAAATTAATTCTAGCATTTGTACTCAAAGGGCCAAAAGCCTTAGGCATGCAAAAAGGCAAAGGAGAGTTTCTAAATAACATTTTATGAAGATATAGTATTAAGACAGTGTGATGATGGATTAAGAATAAAACCAGGCAAGAAATTCCCTGTGTATATAAGGAATCACTTAAGGCACAGAGAACCTCACAAAATAGGGACATAAAGAATGACTTTTTCATGAGCAACTCTGGAGTAAGTGAGCATCCATTTAGGGGGAAAACAAAACTGGATCCTTATCACACAGCACATACAAGAATTAATTACAGGTAAATTAAACACCTACACAGGAAGGGGAAAAAGCCTCAAGATAATGACAAAAAAGAGAGCAGTTTTTGCACCTTGAAAGAAAAGCCTCTTAATTAGGACACAAAAAAACACTAGTTATAAGAGAAAGAAAATATGACTGTATTAAAAATAAGGCCATTTCTTTATCACAGACACACCATCAAGAAGGTGAGAAGACAAGGTAGCAAACAGCATCTGCAAACTGAAACAGAAGAGGACCAGTAGGCAGAACCAAGAACAGCTCCTCCAAACTAAGGAGAAAATCAGAACCCAACTGAAGACAGCACAAAACAAGGTGTTCAACAACTGTTTAATAAATACACGAGACACTGTTTTGCTCCAGGACTCATCTAGAAGACAGGAGGCAAATGCACAGGGAAAACCCATTACCCTAAAAGCTGCAGAATTGAAAAGATCTGACAACAGGGATCTCCTCCACGAGCGAGAGAAAGTGTGACTGCCAGTGTGTGGAAAGACCTGCAGTTAATATCCCTACCATTTCCACTTCAGAGTGCACGAGCACTCGTGCATTTACAAATGCACGAGCCTCAGAACACACACATGCATGCATGTACACACGCACATATACAAGCACAAACACACTTGCATATATGAATATATTCAAGGCAGCATTCTAACATTCCTTGAAATTGGCCCAAACTTAAAATGGAATAGTCATGTCTGGTGTATAACAGTAAGGACTACACAACAAAGAAATACATAATATATAATATACTTTCATAAAAATTCAAATATTTCTGGATGCCTCATAAAAACATTAAAAATCCATAATAATAAACGATATAGAATGTTATGTAATATTATGTACCAATGAAAATGAACAAATTCCAGCTATATATCAGTTTGGATAATTATTATAAGCATAACATTGAAAGATCACAAGGCTTGATATCTAGTGGTAGAGTTCCAATTATGTTAAACTCAGGCAAATACTAGACAGTGCAAGAAAGGGCTTCATACACTGGTGGTAAACTCTATAGGAAGAATGGAAACAGCTGTCAGAAAAGCCAAGGTCACAGAGAGTGAGAAAGGAGCTATGACTGAAAGGGACATTCAGAGACATTACTGAGTACTAGCAACATCCTGCCTTTTTGCCTACTGATAATTACTTGAGCACTGCCTTTAAAAAAACATTCAAAAGAGATGTAAAATGCATTTTGTGTATATTTTGTTCTATGTAACAAGTGCTCTTAATTACTGAGCCAACTCTCCAGGCCCTTAATACACTTTGTTTTTTTAAATTAATTAGTTAATTTTTATTTTACATGTATGGGTGTTTTGTCTGCATGTATGTGGCTAGATCCCTGGAACTGGAGTTACAGACAGTTGTGAGCTGCCAGGTGGGTCGTCTAGAACACCCAGAGCTCTTAACTACTAAGCCATCTCTCCAGTTCTAAAGATAGCTTCACTGTTATTCTTTTCAGGGAGTCTACCCAGACCTGCACATTGGTGGAAGCTCCCAGAGCAGTTTCTACTTGGTGTGGCTTCAGAGTGCACCGACTCCAGAGACAGCTCTGCACTAAGGGCAGAGGAGGAAATCCTTCTGACTCACTATTAAAACCTTTCCTCAGTGTCCTGCCATGGTGAGGGCACCATAAATAATCAATACTATGTTGCAAGCACCTGAGTTGGCAAAAAGTAGTTAGCTCTGAACTAAGCAACTGATAACAAGAACACACTGACCTGAGTTAGCTCTGCCATGGCAGAAAACACCCCAGGAACCAAAATACTGGATCCCACTGTGTGGCACTGGCCACGCTGACTCGAATAAACAATTTTGATACAAAAATACCAATAGCTACCATTTGAGGAATTTGAGATATGCGCTAACCGCTCTCAGCTATGCCACCTCATTTAATCCTCACAGTGTATTTGCAATGTGTTAATTTTTTGTCTCTCGTCAATGATTAAGCTGAGATTCGGAGAAACTGAGTAATATCCCACACACCACGCTGACGACTCAGCAAAGGGCAAACCCCACATCTCCACAGCTCAGGCTTCTGGATGCTACCGTATGCATTTTTTTTGCCTTGGTTTCTTCATCTATAAACTGGGAACACAGTGACATCTGTGCAGTCAGATTAGACATGGCTCAAAGGGATGAGGAACTTGAAAGTACCACTTGGATGTTAAAGAAATAATGTAACAAGCATGTGCTGTGGGCCTGCACCATGAAGCAGATGGCTTCCATCCACTCCAGCTTATAAACCAGTTGTAAAGGAAAGCTGTGTAAACAGGAAAACTAGGAACACACATCAATAAACCGATGCGAGGAAGTCCCCAGGCACAGCATGCAATGCAGTCTAAACTGTAAGGAGGGCATGGATGAGGAACTGCCACCTGTGTGGTGGCCTCTCCCTTCAGGTTTCCCTGCCACCATCCTCCACATGGCAGACATGACAGCTTTGCTAAGGCTTACTGTGATTCCTTTTTAATTTTAGTTAAAAATTATCCTTGACAGTTTCATAAATGTACATAATACATCCTAGTCATATTTACCCTCAACTCTCTCTTACCCTATCCCTCTGCCCCCTCCTGAGACAGTCTCTCTCTATAGCCCAGGCAGGCCTTGAACTGGTCATCTTCCTGCCTTAGCTTCCTGAGTGCAGTGATAACAGGCATGTCTTATCACACATGGCGCCCTGCGTATTTTACTAGACAAGTTTATGAACTATAGTTTACCCAGAGTAAATTCACCCTTCTGAAAAAATACATAATTGTGTAACCACGAGCATAATTAAGTCATGGAATAGTTTCATCTCCCACAAAAGTTCCTCTATATGCCTTCACAGTCCATCCCTCCCCTCAACCCGCACCCCAGTTCCTGTACACCACTGATACAATTTCTGTCTTTTAGTTTTGTCTTTCCCAGAACATGGGGAACTCTTTTAGATTTTTAAATTTAATTCTTACATTATATTTAATTCTTATATTATATTATTTCTGTGTATGTGCATGCATGTGCACTGTGTGCGTGCGTAAGTGTGTGTGTGCACACGCACGCACACACACGTGTGTTGGTATGTAGTACCAGTGTGGTCAAATCTCTCCTTCCACCTCCATGTGGGCTGCCAGACTTGGCTGCAGGCACTTTGATCCCCTGAGCTACCTCACCAGCCCTACAGGGGTCTTTTAAATACAGTCACATCTCTCACAGCATCCACTGTGAAACCCAAGTGCTACTGCACAGCCACCAGGCCCACAGGCTGCCCCATCTGTCTCTCAGCTCTACTGGGCCTCACTTTTCCAGCCCTGTGGTCCAGTCTCATTAGTTTTGCCTCTGTTGATTTCTGCCTCAGGCCTTTCCATCCTGACCTGCTTTCTTATCCCTTCTCTCCCTAACTATCCTCCATTATTTAACCCCAATTTCCTCCATGGGGACACACATCACTCTACAAAATAGGCTCATTTTCCTTACTTCTTTACTATCTTCCTTTCCTAACACTGTCATGTCCTGAGGACAGAAGTTTGCCTATCCTATTGAGCTCTATCCTTGGAAGAGTATAAAGTGCCAAAAAGCAGCTGGTTCTTCATTGGTATTTGTAAAATAAACACACACGTGCCAACATGAGAGAGTAGTAAGGCCCTTCATGGTTATAATTCTAAGGAAGCAGCCAAAGAATAAATAGCATATAACCACATATGGGGGTGCAGGAGAACAAGAGGGTGCTCAAAACTAGGGTCTCCCCTCTGTTACTCTACCACCTCTCCTCAGTGCCCTCCACTGATAGGGCTGTAGAAGGATGAGGAGATACTGCAGGAGTCCCCAGGAGTCTCTCTCCTAAGACACAGGTTCCTGCCCTGGCTGGAGTTCCCCACAAGCCTTCCTTCTATCCATGCAAATTCATCCAGACTCCCCAGAAGTTGTCTGTCTTTGTGTTCTGGTCATCATGACCATGGCCTCCTGTGGAACAGCAGCGCCTGGTCCTTCCTGCAACACCCACAGTATGAAACACATCTCAACCTGGTGGGCTCCACAGCCTCAGAGGATACAGTACATGGACCAACAGGTGTGAGTGTCCACAACTCCCTGAGGCTCCAGTTTCTTTCTTACTTAGCACTAGAGTCTTGAAAGGTTAATTTTGTTCTATCTATTATATCAGCTGGAGATGGCCATGGGAGAAAAATGGATTCCTTGCCGGAAGAGAACTTATTTTGCTGAATAACGGGTTTTAAATTATGAGCTCAAGACTGAACCAGAAACTTAAGAGACCAGTACAGGTTCCAAATGTTATATGTAGCATGCAGAGCCCTTGAGAAGTTAGGGAACTTGCCAAGACCACATGGACTTGCATTTTTTGACTCCGAGCAGATTTTTTTCTATCACTGAGTTTTCTTGAGTTTGGCTCCTGTCCTTTTTCTCCATTGAAATTTCTCTTTCAAAGGTCAGTCGTTTGAACAACACAATTCCAGAGCTTTGACTCAATCCTCACTCTTACACTCACTTACCCCTGGCACCCTCAGCTTCCTCAAGCTCTTCTGCCCTCTGGTTCCTTTTGCTAGGTGGAGCTTCCCACAGAGACCCGTGCAGATAGGTGCCCTGGCTCACTTCTACCATGTGGGTTCCTCCTGTCTGTCTGTATATGCACCTCAGGGAATGACACCCTATTTCCAAGATCCTACCAGGAAGGAAACTGAGTCCAGTTCTCATAGATTAGACCCCTCCTCTAAGCTCAAGAAGTTCTTCCCAAACAAACTGCTCAACATTTCCACAGAGTGACTCTGAGAAACCTAAACTTCCTGCTCATGGTTTGACCTGGTTTCTCCTTAGCCATGACTTTTCCTGCTACTCTGATTTCCAGCCTGCTGCCTTGTATTCCAGGGGAATCCACACAGATTCAAACTGGAAGGATGCTTTCATCCCTATGTTCAATCAGATACTAGGTCTCATCTGGTCTGCCTCCAAGATTTTCTTCCCCCTACCTCTTCACCTAAATGATCAGGAAAACCTACAAAACCAATCTTACTCCTCTTTTCCAGTCACTTCTCATATCCTCAAAGCCCCCAACTTGTCAGATACAAAACAGCCACTCCCTATAAGGGCCCCACATTCAAGCTCTGATTCTGTGCTTCACCTAGTACTCTTAGGTCTCCTTGCAAGCTCCCACCCTTCTGTCAGTATGATTATGGCTTTAAGAGACAGAAATCCCACTCAAATAAGTTTTGGTAGGGCTGGGAGTACAGCTCAGCGGTAGACGTACTTGCACCGTAGCGTGTGCAAGGGCCTGGGTTTAATCCTGTTGGCCACAACGAAAACATTGTCAGGTAAGTTATTGGAAAGGCAGAATCAGTTTCAGAAACTGCAGTAACACCATCAGATGTCTCTCACACTTCGCTTCCTCTCTCTTCTCTCCATTCTCTTCCTTCAAGTCTCTCACAAGCTCATCTAACTCACTGTCAGCAAGTTTCTCTCTGCAGGAGATGTGGAGGTGTGAAAGCCTGGCCTCAGACAGCTACAGGTCTTCACCCTCTTAGCTTCCCACTGGGAACTAACAGCTTCTTTTTCATAAAATTCCCAGACAAAGGCCTGTCTTAAGTCACATGTCCACCCCCTGGGCGGGGGGTCAATCATCTTGGAACCGCCTGAATCATGTGCCCACTTCTATATTTGAGCAGCAGGACAGGCTGTCCCACTATTAGGTTGCAGCCAGTAAATAGGAATCTACAGAACTTTCATGTCTCCAATCAGTCTCATCCCAATTCAACCCAGGCTTCTGCCATTAAACCTGCCATTGCTGCCTGCTGATGAGCAGGCATCACTCTCATGCGTCTGGCTGTCCTCTCTGATGGATCCATCTGTCTGAGAACAAGGATTAGAACCCTCTGTGACCAGCCTAAGGTCTGTCTGCCCCAAAGGTGTTACAAAAAAAAATCAGTCTGTTATTACTATGACCAGTAATTTACTTATGAGGAGGTTGCCTGATCTCCTGGAGACTTGCCCTGTGCACCACTGAATATCTTAGTACAAAAAGCTGGACCAGCACATACCAGGAAGTAGGTAAATACTGGATATGTGAATGGATGAGTGGTCCGAATAGGACAAATGTGGCAAGGCCCTTGGAACTCCAGTAAATGACCAAGCTTTCCTTCTCACTTCAGAGACAAGAAATCTGATGGCAGAGGCCTCCCTCCCCCAAGCTCCTCCACACACTCTCATTCTTCTGGGCCCATGAGAACCAGAGAAGGTGATGCGTGGTCATGTCCAGTTCAAGCACCCTATCCTCGGGAACTGGGAAAGGGGACTCTGCTGTTGCCTTCATTTCTTCTTTCTTGTGCCTTCAATTTCTGTCTCCATTGAGCCCCTGCACCCACAGATTTCCATGTTAGCCAAGAGAGCAATAACAGAGCCGCCCTCAGTCCCCACACCTCCCTTGCCACTCCTTACCTCAGTCTTCTTCCTTCTAAGTCTGGCGTGTGGGACAAGGAGGTCTCCACTCACAACCCTATCAAGGTCCCAAACCCACATACTTAACTCCTACTATAGCTGGGCTTTTCTCCCATCACTCCATTGAAACTGTTCTTGCTCAAATCACCAACTTGCCAGACTCAATGGACACTTGCCAGTCTTTACCTTCTCTGACAATGACAGTATCTTACTCAACTACACTCACTACTTCATCTTCAGTGTCCCCTGCCTTTATTTTCATGATGCTGCTCTTCATTTGTGTCCCTTTTCCTTTCCATCTCTCAGGCCTTTCTTTGGAAATTATTTTTCCAGAGTTCTCTGTGTGTATGTACGCATGCTTTTTGGCCCATCTCACTTGGCCTGCTGAGTGGCCGACTTCCATACCACTTATTGTCCATATGGACATAATTTTTCTCCCTATATCTTCTCTTTTTCTTCTTCTTATCTAAAGGAATGAACAACCATTCCACCAGAGGCCCCAACTTGGAATCCTGAACACATTCTCATCATTACTCTCAAAAACTGAGCTCCTCCTCAATCAGTCTTTCAACTAATCTTCAGGCAAGTTCAGTCACCTCATTGCCCAAATATGCCTTCTTCCTGCCTTCCCTCCTCCACCCCTGCCCACCTACTCCTACTGCTTTAACTTAGTTCTTGACAATTTCCCACCTGGATTGCACAAGTACCTTTCCATCTGCTCTCCCAGCCTCTGATCTCGCCACCTATTTCCTTTTGACAGCAATTTATCTTCAGAATAAAATCCAGTCATTAGCACAGTACATCGGACCTTCCATGATCTGGTGTCTATCTCACCTCTCTCCCTCATTTTGTAACATTCTTTTCACACACTGCCTGAGTTAGACCAAATTACCTCACATTGCTAGGATCTTCTGCGTGGTGACATCAGGCTTTGGACATTCTGGTCCTCTACTGGCTTTACTTTTCCACATGGCTAACTACCATTTATGGTTTCATCCCACATGCTCTTTTCCTCAGCTGGCTCCTTGAACTTTCTGCCTGAGAGGGCACCTTCTGCCTTCACATAGTTACTGCACACATAGACACATAGACTTCCTGACCTCAAGTACAAGAGCCTCTTACAAGGAAGCTCTGGGGTCCTCAAGGACAGGGACTAAGTAAGACCTTCCTCTCTACCTGCACGATACCCAGTCCTCACTCTTGTGGAGGAGTGTGTGGGGAGATCTCCTTCCTGTCTTCCCAGTCTTCTCTAAGCCACCTTCATGGGCCAAAGCCACTACTTTCAGAAGTAGTTTATCTCTGCTGCCACAGGAACATGGCTTATACTTCAAAAACGGTGATGGAAAACGATTTCAGGAACTCCCTAGGTGGTTGCTAGGGAACACTAATACTGTGTCCAAATCAATGCGATACGTGAGGACCACCAGCACTACTACATTCAGAGGATATCAGCACCACTGGGCCCGTTCCAGCCTCTCAGTCACCAACCTCAGCCCAAACAGATGCCATCCCACTTACAGATGGGTTTCAGACCCCAGATTCCAGTGTCCATTGCCCATACCAGTGGCGGTCATCTATTAAGAACTACTGTGGAGTTACAATGGAAAAGAGTGGTTTGGAATTACACAAATCATTGTCTGAACGAATCCTGTCACTAACTTGCTAACTTGTACGACATTGAGCAAGCCATCTAATCATCTCTGACCCCTTCCTCTCATCTGTAAGACAGAAATGCTATTTCCTCATGGGTCGATAAGAAACTACAAATGAAGATAACAAATTGAAAACCTATAGCATAAAAACTTTCAATATTATTCTGACTTATGCAGAACAACAAGGTACATTCCTGTGCACCTTTCTTTTTGCTCTTCTCTTCAGTCAGTATTCTGTGAATATTCTTTGCACCGGGTGCCAGGCTCAGAGTTACAGTACATGTGCAAACAAGTCATCATCTTTACTTTTGGGAGTCTTGGTGGGGAAGGGACACCCAGTCTACTAATGAATAAGCATACTAACATCTAATTCACTTACAATTTGTGATATGCATGGGGTGTGGGGGGGTGTTGAAGATGACCCAGGGTAACTTCTAAAGCACAGGGAAGGTATTCTTATCTGCACTACTTCCCCTCCTTTTCCTCTCCTTTTGAGACAGAGTCTTATATATAGTAACTATATAAACCTCAAAGTCTCTGTGGAAACTGAGCTGAACCCCAGAAGTGACCCTGGTGTTTCTTTTGAGCTTACAAGTGCATGCCATCTCTCCTGGCTTACAGGTAACAAGCTTCTAAAGAAAACCTATTTTGATTTAAGACATACCTCGGATTCAGGGTAAACCTTTTGGCCATGGAGTCTTATTCTTATATATTACCCTCCATTCTCTATTTCACTTGCTTCTCAGACAGTTGACAAATCAAAGGGCAAATTCTATTAGTCTTACAGGATTCTATGAAAAGCACAATATATTTCCTCTTCTCTGTGAAGAATATTAGAACTAAAGACAACTCAGCAGATAAGCTGTGGGTGGTAAATACTCCCACTATCCCCCACTGCATTTCAGGCTTCTAGGTTTCTCTTTGCACTTACTGTTATCTTAGAACTCAAAAAGACACTAGAGAAATTTCACAGTGAAAGACAGTACACCAGTTAAGAGATAAACCAGCTGGGCCCAGAAGGGCTAAATGATCTGCCCAGAGTCAACCAGAGAATTAAGTAAAAATAACAACACACTTCCCTACCCTGATTCCTTGCCCTTGTCACCTGACCCCAGACGTGTTCCTTCACATACAGCCCTCCATGGTGAAAGGCAGGGTTGCTTCCACTTTTGAGCATCCTTCTCTCTGGTTCTATCTTCTCCCAGTGACATCCTGTTCCATTCTAGCAGGACTCTTTTGAATTGATCTCTTTGGTCTAGGAAGCATAACTACATGAAAAGTTTGATTAGCCATGGCTTTGTCAAAATGCTTCTGCAAACTATGCCTTTGCAGGTTGGCAAAGCTTTGTGGCCTAGGTTATACTGTACAGTTAAAAGAGCTTTCATAGGCATCCCATACCCTTTCAGGGTAGAATCATAATTGGTGCTCTTAAGTGTACTGTTGCAAGATGCTGGAGTTGGGGGAGGGAAGAGAGGGAGGGGGGAAAGGAGAGTCAGAGAGAGAGAGAAATCATGCTACACTCTCAATTTCATAGATCATTAAGGAAGTTGGGTACACTTGGCCCAACTCTTCCAGGAAGCTGCTATCAGAAGAGCAGAGGTGGAGCTGCTGGACTGGACTCCTGGTTCAGTCCTCTTCCCACTCTGCAGCACTACTCCAGTCTCTTGGGCTGAAGCAGCTGCACCATCAAAAATGTCACATCAGTTATGACAACATGATTTGTTATATAAGTGGTGCTGCAGAGTAGGCAAGGGGAAGAGGCCAGGAGCAGAGTGTGAACCACAGTGCCCCTCTTCTATGGCTCAGAAGTCAGCTATGTCCCATACTTACAAGAGAACTGCATAGGGGAAGGAAACACCCACTAATCAATCAAAGGAATGAAAATTGAACTAACCTCTGTACAATGATTTTTATGTCCCTGGCACTGTTATAAGACTATTTCCTATGTTAAGTCATTTCATTCTTACACCAACTTTAAATAGTTGCTTTTATTACCAACCCCATTTCATCCAAGAAAGTTAAGATGCCAAGAGGTAAATAGCTAAATTCACACATCTGATGGGTAGTAAAGTCAAGATTTTGGAGCCAGCAGCCTGCCTGCATAATGTTCTTAAGTCTTCTCCATTCCAGAGATGCATGCCAACCGGCTTCTCTAAGCAAGAAGCTATCTATTCCCCTGGACCAGTCAGGCTATCACTCACTTTCCTCTCTTGCTCCATCTACTAATTGTTGATTGTTGAGCAATGTCCTTTCTTCCAGGAACAGGAGGCAAAATAATGGGATAAAATAGAAATGGGACATAAGTTTAAGCAAATTCCTGGAACGGAGTTCATTGGAGCTCCTTTAGGCCTTTAGGTAGTCAGCAGATGTGAATTGATCCCCTTACAACACCTAATTTCAAATGCACAAGGAGTTATGTGCATACACACACATACATCTATACTCTTTTGCACTTTTTTTTCAGAATTAAAAGTTGTTCTTTGCTAATGTCAATTTTGAGAGTAATCCTTCCTAATTTCTTTTTTTTTTATCCTGGAATCATCCCTATCATTGACTTTCCAGTTGCCTTTCAGGTTAAGGTGATCTCCTGCAATAACAGTCTAACCCAGTGGTCAACAACCTGTGAGTCATGAACCCTTTGGCAAACACCTATCTCCAAAATTATTTACATTACGATTCATCACAGGAGCAAATTAGTTATGAAGTAGAAATGAAAATAATTTTATGCTTGGTTGGGGGTCACTACAACATGAGGTACTGTATTAAAGGATCGCAGTATTAGGAAGGTTGAGGACCACTGCTCTAATGGAACCTATTCTGGCATACAGGGTTGATGTCCATGCATTCATGTGACTACATATCAGAAAAGTAGGGCCTATTCTGCTCAAATCTCCAGTTAATTGACATAGTATACCACAAGCAGCTGAAAACCACGAATGATGTTGCCGTAACTGTAACAGACATAGCCTCCTAAGATGCATGAAAGAACCCAAGAGTTTCAGGTTTAAAAGAACCAAGCCAGCACCTGAGCACACATCCAGCTTCCCATACACAGAGAAGAAATTCTGGATTCCTCTTCATCCATGTCAATCTGCATAAAGCTTCACCTACTTAATCTAATGACGACAACTCTTTCCACAAGCACACAGGCTCCATCTCGGAATCCACTGAGGTTCCAACTCTTGATGAGATCAGGTGAATTGCTGGCTGATCTTCTGGCAAGAAGTCTGCTGGGATTTACAGCTCAGCAAACAGGAAGAGGGGAGAGAGCACCGTCCACCAGCAGAGGAGAACTCATCTCATGCTACCTGGCCTGATATTCTGTTCACACTCCTGCTGTCTCCAGAGAGCAAGGTGCATCTATTTGATAAACATGTAGACACAAGTGGGGAGGGATGCAAAAACAGCCAATGGAGGGACTGCAGAAACAACGAGCCAATGGTATAGAAGAGTAGCTCCCAGTGGACTGCTCCTTTGGGCAAGGATAGGAAATGCCCTTTCAGATGTATGTACTTTGATAAAGTAATGACTGCAAGTTGCCACCTCCCTCTGTTAATGCCTGCCCACTTACTAGATGCTGAAAGCACACAGGCTTGATCCTGCCAACCAATGGTCTGGATACCCAGTTGTAAAGTCAAGGTCAGCTGGCAGGAGGAAGTCACCATCTTTTGGGCAGCAGATGACCTTTCAAAACCACCACCTTCCCTGACAGAGTAGTATCCTAAACCCTCACTTGTAAGGGTTGGGATATTTGTATGAGTAGTGATATCTTCAATAGGCAAATCCTTAAACTTGTTTAAAAATTTCCCTGCACAGGTACTCCAGAAATGAATGTATATCTGAAATGTTCCATTTTACTCTGTCTATACAGGTGACGTCTTCTAGCTAGCAAGTCAGGTCTTTCTGCAAACTTCAAACTCTATTACTAAAACACAAAACAAAAATCTGATGGTCCAGAGAATATGAACTAAGCACCCTAGTAAACTCAGCACCTTGAATCAAAGCAAAGTATAATGTTCAGAACAACTCCAGGGGTCATTTTATATTACCAGGTCCAAGCATTTTGTCACTTAGTGTTGGAACTGGGAAGTCAGTTAAAATGATATTCTGTTGATTCTATGCTTCATAAACTATAATTCTAAGATAGTTTAAGCTCACCCCTAAAACAAACAAAGTTATTTAAAATGTCATGTAGCAAAAGGAGGCACTGGTTACACACAGGCCATATGAAAAACTGTATTTGCATTATCTCAATCACTACTGATTTTTCAGAACTGAAACGCTTTGTACTGCATGACAGAGATCTTCCAAACACTAATTCACAAGCACGCACACTAAAGAGAAAAAATGGAGGTGAGGGAAGCACTGGCAAAATAATTCAGTGGATAAAGGAACTTGTCATGCAGGCACCTTGAGTTTGATCTCTGGACCCGTATAAAGGTAGAAGGAAAGCGTGGGCTCCACAAAGTTGCCTTCTACACATGCACAAAGAAATATACACAATAAAACTACAAAAGATTTTAAAGACTTGAGAATCAGGCTTCTGAAAATGACATAAGTTTTCCCCTTATGACTTGTATTGAGCAGAAAAATTCCAAAGGTCAGTCTTTGTAATGTTCCTAGGCTGATGAGGGCAGTAACACTTTGTTCTAAGCTGCATTCTGCTGCCAGTCCTTAATGGCTGCATCTCAGCTACTACAGGCACACACTCCTATTCCTCCTCCCAATCAGCACACCACAACCTGGATGAGAACACAAGCTGATGGAAGTGGCTCCCATCTCTTCTGAAAATGCTGATGACGAAGGATCTGATAACATCTGAATATCAATATTCTTCCTCCCAAGCCAAGGAACTGTGCTTCCAGGCCCCACCCCTACTAGAAGTCACTGGCTTCCCACAGGGTGTCACCTACAGCGGACTCCGTAACCATCCAATCTCATCTGCCTAGGTGGACTAACTTACACATATGGCCTGATAGGCTTGTCACCAATCACACTGCACAGGGAAACAGGAAATTGCTTTCTGCAAATGCTACCAAGGCTTTCTGGCCTGGCCCCACCCAGAGAGGACAATCTTCCTGGTTACAAACAACTCTCACTCAAGTGGTGATCTCAAAACCCATCCCTGGAAGTGAGGACTCCAAAGAATCTGTCACTGGGATACAGTGACACCAATCTCACATTTTGTGGTTAATAAAACAAGTCCTGCATCCAGTTTGGCACGAGGCCCTGATCTGACTTATTTTAAGCCAAGCTCATAGGAAAAACTACCATTCATGAATGTTTCAGGAGGACAGTTCAGTCGGGTCTTTTGAGCAAAACTGGCATGGACAGAAACCTTTCTGAGCAAATCTAGCGTATTTCCTAAAGAGATTTGGTGCATTTTGCTCTTAAAAGGAACAAAAGTTAATCACAAAAATCTGTTTCGATACGCAGTTTTCACAGAAAAGGTGCTCATGGGGGTGAGGAAAGGGAGAAATGCAGGAAATGAGAAAAATGATCTGATTTCTGATTTAACTCAATCAAACATCAGACACTCCACTCCCCCCACCCCCAAGTGCAACCCAGTATAAGACATGCAGGACTTTCCTCAGAAAGTCTACGGTCTCCCTTTAAGATTTCGTGCCGGAGGACTTAATCAGGAATTTCAATTCTAAAGTGGCACACAGATCTCCTCAGAGAGCTCAGCTTTCTTTGAATAAAAAAAGGCAAGTTACCCTTTAGGGGACTCAGCACATATTTTTAAACTTCTTATTAAATCAACCTAATTTATGGGGCATGTTCAAGAAAAGCAGGTAACAAGCTGCTTAGGTGGATGCAAAGTTACTTTGCCATCCTTCCCACCTCCCCACCACCACCTCGTTTGCACTCCCCTCTCCGAGGGTTTCCGAATGTCTTCGGGGCCCCTCCGAAGCCGAAGCCACTCGGCCCTCTCCGTCTGGACCCCGACTGGGTTCCGAACACTGTCGAGATCCTCCGAGCCCCGCGCCCAGACCAGGCCGAGCGGAGCCGAGCGCCGCCGAGCTCAACCCCATCGACATTTCCAGCCTCGGCTGGGCGCTGTCCACCACTTGCAACGCCTGAAACCTCACCCCAGCTCTGGAGGCCGAGGCTTCTACCAGACTCTCAGTCTGCCACAGCGGATTACAGACTTGTGAAGTTTTGAGACCTGCCCCTAAGGAGAAAGAGGTGGCGCGGTTTGCCATTTCCCGACCCGCATGTGCTCCAGGCAGATGCAACATGCACCTTGTTGCAAAAAGCAATTCCCCAGGCCCCGCCTCCCCATCCATTTGGACTGCACAAGCCCCAGAGAAACCCCAGTCCAAATTACTGGTGGCTCAGAAGGGTGAGGCTAGCCGAAGGGGCCTGTGAGAAGAAAGCCCTTGGGAGCTCTCGAACGCAAATAAGAACATGCCAAGCAGATGGGGAAAACTGTCTCCTAGTCGCTACTCCCTACCATCATGGCGCCGCCTGGAACTCGCTTGTCATGCCTGTTACACATGCAAGAATTTTTGCTTCTTGGTTTTGAAACCGCAAGCACAATTTGTCTCCCACCCACCTTCCCTCAAAAGGGGTTTTTATTTTCCATTGTTTTCCTACGGGATGCAATTACTTCGACTATTCTGTCAAGTTGAAAAATAATCATTTTTGTTTACTGCACAGCAACCTCTAATTAGGAGCTGTGTGTGCACGAAGGTGTCACAGCAAAGAGACATGGAATCCTCGCTAAACGGTCCTAACGAACTCCTCCGTCCTGAACTGACAGGCCAACGGAAGCAGGGCCAGGAGGTCCGGAAGGCATGCACCCGGTCCCTGCCGGCCACCCCTCCCCAGGCAATGCTGCCTGTAGGCTTACTAGGAGCTGTGAAGTGGATAGGGCAAGAAGTAAGCCAGTGAGAGGGAAGGAGGGGTGAGGCTCCTTACTGGAAAGGAAGGAATATCCCATTTTTGTTTTAATTTTCAACCATCACTCAAATCCACCTCCAGTCAATTAGGAGGGGAAACTGATATCTAAGGCAGAAGGGGGCGTTGGCAAGTGGGGCCTGAAATCCTCATTAAAGGTAGACTACAGGGAGCCTGGCCTAAGAAGAGTGTAAATAAATATAACGACAAAGGCTACACGGTGACAGGAAACTGCTGGTGTCAGGAGAGCAAAGGCTGGAGGGCCAGGGAGCAGAGGGGTTGGAGGGCAGGTGAGGCTTGCTTTCATTCAGCCCCACAGACAGCGTCCCCCATCCACCTCTGCCTTGGATAAAGCTGTGTGCCACATCCGCTTGGAAACCCACCCTTTCCCCCTAGTGCACGCCCCCTCCCCTAACCCTTGCTCTCGTTTGGGGGGAGGGGGCCGAAGTCACAGCCTCCAGGAATTCAGCACCAAACTCATGAACAGCAAACACTTGCTCTTCCACCCCAATCTGCTAGGGCTGGGTCCCCTCCATGTTTTAGTCAAGTTCAAAATCACTGCCCCAAGAGAAGTGGGATTCGAGGGGTTGGGTGGAGGGAGGAGTAATGGAAGGAGGCCGAGACAGAAATGGAGGCAGCGAAACACAAGAAATACTCCACGAGCAAGAGTTATGATCATAATCACGCCAATAGTGTGATGTTCTGATCAATATGGCGGACACTGTCATTCATACAACTACAGGCGCTCCCTTTCCCTCCCCCAAAACACCCACTCCAGGAGTTGGGGTGGGGGACCCAGAACCAACGTAGGGAGTGGGGGAGGGGAGGCAAAACCAGGTCTCTGTGTGCACGAATTAAAAACCAGGCCTGGAGAGCAATGTGGGTGAGCAAGACAATAAAAACGGTATGAAAATTATTCTTAATAAAAGTACAAATTCCAATGCCAGAGGGACTTACTTCATTTGCTTCACAATGGTGCTTTTTCCTGATTCTCCAGCCCCTGTTGGGACACAGAGAGGGGGGGAAAATTGGTGAGTGTCAGCTCAGAGGAATGGGAAGGGGCTTCAAAGCATGCGAAGGTGGGCGCTCCTGGGCACACAGTGGTGCCAACTCCGGGACCAGGTCTCCCGTGGCGCAAGTCGGGTGGGGAAACAGCGGCCGGGGTCGAGGAGCGGGGGTGGCTACCGAGGTCCTTACCCAGCAAGAGTAATTTCACGTCTTTGGCGGCGCTGATGCCATCTTCTTTGAGGTTTTTCTCAATCGCCTTGCTCCGCTCGAGGGCGGCTCTCTCCTCTGCGCTCAGAGTACATCCCATGGTGGCCCCTTCCCTGCCACAGCCCGCACGACTCGGCTGGCACGACTCCCCGGGTCGGCGCGCCCCCCACCCCCCCAAAGAGCAGAGCCTGGGCTCAAAGGGGAGAAAATCACGATATCCTCTCCTTGACTGGGAACAAAATTGTCGAAAGACCAGAACCCCCCCCAAAAGACAGCCTCTATCAAGATTCCAGCGGAGAAGACAAGCGGCAGCTGGTCGGGGTCTTGGGGTGTCGAGGTGAGGGTGGCCGGGGTCTGGGGCTCCGGAGTCGAGGGAGGAGGCGCCCGCGGGCCCGGGAGGCGCGGGCTGCAGGCACTGAGGCTAGTGCACGACCCAAAATAAATAAAATAGGAGTCGAGGCTGGATCCGCAGCCGGAGCCGGCAGAGGGTGGGGTGGGGGGCAGGGTGGGTCCTTCTGCTGCGGCTGCCGGAGGCGGAGGAGGAGGCGGAGGCGGAGAAGGTGGAGGAGGCGGCGGCGCGGGGTGTGGAGGGAGTGAGTTAGGGGGTGCCGCTAGTGCATGTGCACCGCCGCTCCTCGGTCGTCTCTGCGTCCGCGGCGCCTTCTCCGACCCCCGCGCGCGGGGCAAGGCTGGGAAGAGGGTCGGGCCGGGGTGGGGGCAGATTTCTAGCGGGAGGCGGCGTCGCCGGGGCCCAGAGCTCGCATCGCTTGGCGGAGAGC
>LOJH01006864.1:7399-28150 GCA_001685095.1 Ellobius talpinus | reverse complement strand
TTCCCTGTCCATCACCAGGTGGCCCAATGGTGTTGCACAATTTTTTGAACCTGATCACTTATTTGGGACATTTATGGCATCACTGTCACCAAATTTGACCATTTAGAATCAGCTGGGATCTTTGGTTCACTGTCAGACTATCCTGAGAGATTGTGTGAAGCTCTGCCCTCACCCCTGGCATCCACATCCTCTAGGGATCCCTGTCTTGGTCCAGAAGTCTATGCAACACCAAAGCCTTCTGAGTCACCAAGATACTCAGCCATCACCATTGTCTCCACTCTCCAGGACAGAAACCTTGCTGTGTACCTAGGCCTTATACTTTCCAATCCTGGGGAGCACAAACTCTAACACACCTATTTTAAAACACGTGTAAGTGTATTTAACCTTCATAATTCTTTGACCCATTAATACAGCTCCTCATGTTCTTTTTATCAGTAACCATGCAATTATTTTTGTTGAGACTTCCTCAATGTTATTTTGCTACTCTTATGAATTGTAATGTAAATATGTGTGTCTCAGATGATCTTTGAGTATTGCTATCCACACATTGAGAGCCTCTCCAGTAATAAGAGGTCTCTGTTGTTTTCTTTGCACAGTCCCAAACCAGGTGAGTCTTTCTGATCATATTATTTCTCAGCCTCTCATACACAAAGGCCTAACTGTTGTAATTTGTACTCCAGCACAGCCATGAATATCACCAATAACCCAGAACTTCCAATCCCTGCACTCCTATGCCTAGCCTGAACCTTGTCATTTGCATGTCAGCTCTTCATAGATTTCTGTCCTAGTCTCTTGCCTTCTTACAATGTGCCCATCCTTCACATCTGTTTGGCATCCAATTACAAAATCCCTTCTGCTGACTGCCTCACATGACAGTCACTATGCTTCATTGGAACTCACGGAAAGTGCTGGGGTCAAGCAGTCCACATACCAGCTCAGCCATGGAGTATTCTTGGACTTTATCCTCCTACATTGCCCCATGTTCTTTGACCTAGCTCGAGTCATCCTCCATATAAAACAAGCTGAGACAGGTGAGTGCTTCAGTCCTAAGCTCCTCACACTATCCAATCTCCCAGGAGACCCTGGTCTCCCACAGCTTGTGGCAAAGTGAGGAAGTCAGAGTTGCCTTCACAGGCCATGTTCCTTTTCCCCAGTCTGTGGATATGTACACTTTGTTTACTAGACCAGCAAGGGGAGAGCTCTAGTCCCAAACATGCCTGCCTATCATCACAATGCAGGGTCTAGCTGAGATTCTGTGTCCCAAGCCAATTAAATGAGACTAGAGCATGCCTTTTGTGTTCATCTCCACACTCCAGGGCCTAACCCTAGTCCCACAGCACATGCATCAGACCAGCCCATTTCGAGGCCCAGAAGGGGTATTGAATGTCCTCTTCCCTAGGTTCTCTCCATTTCACCAGCCCCAAGAACTAGATTTTGTCTTGTATCCTTCACACTAGTCTGTCTTGGATACTGACGCAAATTGCAGCCTGCCACATGGTACACACCATTGGTCATATCTTGGGCCAGGAAACTTGCGCAATGTAATATCACATCCTGTTGAGTATGTATGTCCCACATGTCCCTTCTGTTTCTATCTTCGCAGACGGAGCTGCACTCATGCAGCGTCCTATAACCACAGCCTTAGAAATGTCATTGGAACGTCACCTAGCCTGTCTCCAAACTCTTGTGTCTACTTGGGGTCATGCAGGGTGAGGGTTAGGGTTAGGTGGATGACAGAAATTCTTAAGTGCTCATGCAGTCTCTGCATTGCCTCTCCTAGCTGTGGGTCATGTAGCTTGCTCACTAGTCACTCCTGTTGGTTTTTGCAAATTGCCCCTCAAAATCTTCATCCACCTGTCAGCTCCACACTCCCAGAAGCTGTATCTAGGTTCATCAACCTGTTTTATGGCCAAGTCTAGTGGGAGATCTAGATCCTCAGTCACGTCCTCCGTCCACATCCTTCCAAGCATAGGTGTGGTCCATTGCTTTGTCCATAAACTTAGCCATTTTAGTGCTGTAGTGATCCTGATGAGCAAATGTAATCTCCACTCATAGGCCTAGCTAGATTCCTATAGCATAGACCCCAATGCTGCCTAATGTGAAACCCAGATCCTCCATTCCCAATTGATCTTACCTCATTCTTAGGTTTAACTATGGTCACAAATCTGTATACCAGTCCAGCTCTCTGAGTTTCCCAGATGCCTGCACGCTTCCCAGTCCTCATGTGTCCTAGCCCTTTGTTGCCTCCCAGTCATCTCTTTGGTTCCACAGCCTGTGGACCAGTCAAATCTAATGAGTGATACTGATGTTCCCTGTTCTGAGTTGTCCCCTGACTCCCAGTTCTAGCTGGAGTCATACAGCTTGTGCAACAGTACAGGAAGATAATTGCCCTCAATCTCCAAATGCCCATGGCTGCTCCGATCGCCCTAGCCAGTTGGGGTCCCTTAGTCTGTGTCCCAACAAGCTGGATAATGTCCCCCAGATTCCTGTATGCTGTATCAGCCCCACACTTCCAGAGTGCCCAGCTCTGGTTCTACAGCCTATGGGCCAGATCAGAGAATTCCCTAGAACCTGGCCTGCCTGTGCTGATCCTATTCTCCCAACCCTAGCTAGGGTCTCATAGTCTGTGTATAAAACCAATCACAATGAATTACCTAAACCCACCACACACCTGTACCTTTCCCACACTCCCAGGAGTTTCAAAATGTCATTGGGAGGTACGTTATTTTGTGAGTTTCCTTAAAATTACATATCAACTGTATATTGGATTATACAAATTTATTTTAATGGAATTGAGCTACACATGGTGCAGTGTTCCCCACAAGAGCCATAGACTAACAAAAATTCCAGTGTCAGAGGAAACCTTCCCTTGAGTTGTTGATCAATGGGCATACAAGAGACTCCCAACGCAATTTAGGCTTACTGTCATTGCCTTCCCATGATTGCCTCCCACAAGTTGAAGGTAATATCCTATTACAGAAGACACCAGACACTTGGAAGACACAACTTAGAGGAGAACTGACCTGGAAGCTTCCTCCCTGGAGACTCACTCTCAAAATATCTAGAGGTGCTATGCAAGTTTTCAAGGAAGAAAAGTAAACAATAGTCCTATCCAGCTGTAAAGCCTGGGAACCACAACAATGCCTGGTCCAGCAAGCTATCCCCAGTGGTGCAATAGTGATACTTTATCTCGGCGCTAACCAACAGCTCTCTAGTTAGACATGAGGCATGCTTAATACCTACAGATATATGTAGTTATCATCCTTCATTAAAGAAGCTTTCTTTTTAAAGAAGAGGCAACTACAGAGATCCACAACAGGTCTAAATATGGAGAAAAGTAACCGATTGATACATCTATAATTAAGCAGGGAAGATTGCAGAAGAGGAACTGGAAAGAGTGTAAGACACAGAGGCCTAGGATACCTGCTGCTAGAGGGTATCTTCTGTATATGACAGGGATAACGTACCCATGAAATCTCAATGATACAGTTGCCTGCACAAGAACTCCATAATGACCATATCAGTTGGCATGCCAACCTGGATGGGGGAAATTTCACAAGGTTCTATCCCTAGATAAAGAGCTACAGACAATTAATGGTTTCCGAGAGAGGGAAAACAAGAAAGAATATCGAAGTCTATTACTTGATAAAATGATTATGGATTATATCAACAAAGTTTGGATTAAAAGAAACAGAGACCATGCAAAATGAAAGAAAGTTATTAGACTTTTTAAGTATTATACTTTCAAAATTCTAGGATGAAAGGGCACAGCTATTGAACTGAAAATATGCAGTATTCTTCCAAAAATGGGGAAGTTGAGCTTGGTGGTGTACGCCTTTACTCCCAGTACCTGGGAGGCAGAGGCAGGTGGATCTCTCTAAGTTCAAAGTCAACCTGACCTACATAGTGAGTTCTAGGCCATGTGATCTACACTATAAGACCCTGTCCCAAAATAAAAATAAATAAATAAAAATGGGGAAGAATGAATCAAAGGCAAGTGAGAGATTAGTGGTGCCAATACTCTCTCCAAAGGCCAAACAACATAGCTCCATGGGTCAAACTTGTCTCAGCCTCTGAGGGTTGAGCCTCCACTTCATTTTCAGAGGTCAGGCTTCTCTCTCCTAGCAGGTCTATGGGGCACACTATCAAACCCAAGAAAATATCTTCTCAAACTCTAGGACAGAACGAAGTCAGACTTACTTGGTGCATTAGATTTGCTTGGGCTTTCACCCTATTTTGTTCCTACGGTCTACTACTTTCCTCTACTCTGTCCTAAAAAACTTTGAACTGTATAGATTCATTGATTTACAACTTAGGAGGCATTCGTGCTGGGGATCAAATTCAGGCAGGTCTTTGCATACACTAGGCAAGTTCTCTACCACTGAATGGTAGTCCAACTTCTAAAGAAAATGTTTCTTGAGACAGTGCCTTTCTGAATTACTTTCTACTTGACTAAAGATGTGATGAGACTAACTGCTTGAGTTCCTGCCTTGAATTCCTGGAAATAATGGACCTGGAACTGTAAGCTAGGTAAAGCCTCTCTCTCTCTAGTGTTGCTTTTGGTCAGGTTATTTTATCACAGAAGCAAAAATGAAACTGGAACACCAGACCTGTCTGAATGTGGCTCCTTTAATTTAAATCACTTATTCTGATTCTAATGGCTAATAATAACTTCCTAAAACTATAGGTCAGGATAAAAGGGTCTAAGCTACCTGTCATGACCTTACAGATGCTTTACAGTCTTGAAGTGGCCTGAGAACTCCTCTATAAAAATGGGATACCTGGACGACTACCAACACGAACAAGGTGTCATTGTTGTAAAAAGAAGTATCAAAACAACTACTAGCCTGATCTTACTGAATAAATTAATGAAGGCCAAAGAGATGCAGTGACTGACTGACTTATATCTAAGTGGGGCATAGCAAAACTGAAATTGAAACTAATTCTTTTCTTTTAATTGAGCTTTCTTTCTCTCCACTACATGGAATGTGTCACACCATCCTCCCTCACTATTAGGAGAGTATACTTAGCCTCAAGATATTGTTAAAGCTCTCATAACTGATAGAATCTGTAATATATGAAATTCTGTGATATAATCATTCTTCAAGAAACACACAATGAAAATGTGCTGTGTTGTACACCCTAAACTAGATGTGGAATTATGTTAGGTATTCAAGAGAAATCACTAATGAGCAATTCTCTCCTTTTTTCATTTCCTTCTTTTGTATGTGTGTGTGTGTGTGTTGTGTTGGGGGCAGTGGTACTGAGGGCCTTCTGAACACCAGGCAAGTGTTCCTCACCCCTGAATGATTCTTCTTAAATACATATCTAGAAGTAAAACCTAGATTTTTTTCTAATTAAAAAATCATTTTATTTTGCTTGTTTATTTGTGGGAGGAGACACATGTGGAAGTCAGAGGGTATCATGTGGCATTTGGTTCTTTCCTTCTACCATATGGGCCCTAAGAACTGAACTCAGGTTAGCAGGCTTAGTATCAAGCACTGTTACCCTCCTGAGCCATCTTGTCAGACCCAATCTGAATTTTTCTAAAAGACCCAAAATTCTTCATTTGAAAAGGGTTGTAGGAAACCACATTATCCATTTCCTCAGACAGAGTTGTGCTCAGTTTGAGTCAGTAAAATCAGACCTAAAAGAACAGAGCACCCAAGTACTCATTTGATGTATATGTCTATCTATGAGGGGGGGACAAGACACATTTTTAATTAACATAGTAGCTCCAAAAGGTAGGTCTTATTATCTCTACAATCAAGGAAATCAAGCTGCAAGAAAATTAAGTAGGTTATCCATGATCATAATAAGTTTCTGAGTTGAGCTAATGTTTGAACTCATTCACTCTGGTGTCAAAATTTCCAATATTTTAAAATTAAATTTTCACTTAGCATGTACAGTAATGGGCTTCATTATGGCATTTTCTTATAAGCATTATGCTTTGTTCTTATTTGTTCCCATCCCTATCTTCCCTATCCCTTGTTCCCTGCCCACTCTGGCCGGTTATCTTCCTTTCCCCTCATGGTTCGCCTATTCTGATTTTTGAATCACATGTATTCCATTATGCTCTCTTCCACCCCCCTTAAGATTGCTTCATTCTGTGGCTTCTATATTCTTTTATAACTATTAGGCATATTCCCAAAATGTCTATCTATAAAGTGGACAACAAGGGGAAGTTAAGAGGAAGGAAAGAAAGTAGAACACCAGCTAATTTCCCTCTAAGCTCATAGACCTTATCACATCCTGTGATGTAGGGAAAGCCTGAGTTTTCACAAGGAAGAGATTAAACTTGCACTCTTATTAGAGTCTTTTCAAAGGTAGCAGAATTGAAAGTGTTTTGGGGAGTTTTTTAAGTTTTTTTGGTCTCTTTAATTCCATCTCAGCTAGACAGAAAATGGAAAAATTGTAGGGCTTTATGTTCCAAAACTGTTACTCATACTAGCTCCACCCCCCACTCCCACTGCCACCCCCATAATACGACAGTCCAAGAAATAATGCAATGTACCTTTTGGGAAAAGTGACTTTATAGTAGTGTTGGATCCTAAGAAATATCATTTTCTTGCCTGATGATTTCTCACCTTAACTTCCAAGCAAAGTGTTTCCTAATGCAATACTTCTGCTAGGGAAAACTACTTCCCAGTCCTGCCCAGTCTCCAGTGGATAGTAATACTGGAAACCTCCATGGCTCTTCCAGCAAACGGGGCAGAGGCGGGCTACCTGGCCAATGGCTTCTGCGATAAGGTTTCTGGGAAAGATGTTATTGTGCAAGAACACAGCTTTCAGACCTGCCTCCTGTCACAGGGGTAAGGGTAAATGTTGGAGGAACAGATGGAAGAGGGTGGACAACATGAACACAAGGTATATGGATGTTCCAAGTAGAGGGAGAACAACATGCTGTGTAACTCTTTTGTCTTGCTCCCAAGTAAAAATACCTTAAAATAATTGCAGAGACTCTGATTCATTGGATATACTGTATGAGATGTCACTACAGAACTTAGCCATCTATCTCAGAAGCTTCAGGTATTTATCTTGCCTTGCCTTGCTTGCTAGGCAGAAAACACTAGAAGAGAATAGGCCTGCCATATTACAGTGCTAGCCTTTTGGTAAAACCTTGCATAAGGTTTTGTTAACCGTGAGTCATTCCACCATTGCCAAAAAGTTCTTTACCTGGCCAAATCCATAGTTTTCTTGGATGCCAACAAAGACCAGATTCCTTCAGCTGGTCTTTCGGGTTGGACTTTGACTAGGAGTTCAGTAAAGCTCAATCATGCTACAGTAATTCCTTGTGACTCAGCCTCCTGAAGAGCCATCAGATGGGATGAGCCTCTGGTAAAAGCCTGAGAGTGAGTAACTCCAACATGCTTATCCGTACTAACTAGCCCTGTAAGTAATCTATCCACACCCTGAAGCAAATGTTTCCATTTGTCTGGCATTATCTGGAAAAGCTACCTTTTCATTTTCAGGGAGAAAAGGAATATCAGTAAGCTGTTTCATGATTTTGAACAAGTTCAGGAGGGAAGAAACCTAAGACTCATAGCAGAGATGTATAGAGAAACTGGAGGCAGAAGATTTCAGCTGCTGTCATGGCAAACACACAATGCATTTGAAGGAACGAGGTGGGGCAAGTAGGAAAAAAACGACAAGGACTAAGAAAAGGTTTCATCAGTTGTTTGCTTGTCAGACAGTCCAAGAAATGACTTTGTATTTGGGGAGCTAAATTTTTGCCTCTAATATTTCTACACAATTCCAAAATGCTTGTTCTATATATCAAACCTCACATGTAGTTTACAGAGTAGAAAGATAGGACTAGAAAACTTCGCTTTGCAACATCAAAAAAATGTGAAGACTAAGGCCCAGGTCTTCCATTCTGAGTTCAAGATGAAACATGAAGCATTCAAGATGCAAATGTAAAGTTCGGTTGCATGAACAAAAGCATAATGTTCATCAGTGAGTCAGTATTTATATTCTAGTCTAAGCTGTTAAGGCCACAAGTATGCTGGGTATGGGAGCATCTCCTATAATCCCAACATTGGCAGAATCTGAGGGGCGAAGCCAGAAAGATCAGGAGTATGCTGTCAGCCTTGGGTACACAGGGAGTTCGAGGCCCGCCTAATACATATAAGATCTGTCTCATAAGAATATAAGAGAGAAGGAGGGAGGGAGGGAAGAGAAAAAGACAAGGAAAGATGATACTTGATATCAATTGTTTACTGCTAGATATCATACTTCACAAACAACAAAACCAATTCAAAGTGGAATCCCCGACTTTAAAAGCAAAGATAACAGGAACACAGAGTTACAGACAAGCCCACCTGAAAGAAATAAGAAACATACTACTGCCTGAATACAGCTGATCTCATCTGATCGTGGAAGCTAAGCAGGGTGGGCCTGTTCAGCACTTGGATGAGAGAAACTGTTGTGGCCAGAACCAACCATGACAATTGGGTTTTACCCAATAACTTATGGCTTGTCCTTTATTCTCAGCTAGACATAAAATGGAAGAAAATAAAAATGAAGATGAGGCAGAAACAGATGGGTACTTTAGAGGAAAAGCATTATCAAGTCAACATTCACTGTCCCATTAAGGTTTCCTAGGGCAAGAAGAAGCAGTACTCTTCCCTCTGTCTTCAATGGACTCACACACAACATGAAGAAACCACACTAATCTGTAAAAAATTGCATCCGCAAAAGTCCTTGAGTCTACTAACCCTTCTAGTCAGTCTCTTTCTTGATGTTCCACAGAATTGAGCATGAAAGAGTCTACACAAAGATACTCCAAATGAGTCAAGAAGTTTGATGTGGGTATGCTTGTTTTCCCAAGAAAAGATTAGCTTGCTAATCTCTATCGATGAGTCAGGCAGACCTTACTAGCCAGTCCTAAATGAAGTTACACTCTTCTCCAAGCTGTATTCTCAGTTTGCAACACCTAGCCCAATTAAGTTCTATTTCTTTGCCATTGTTATAAATTTCCTAAATTTATTTCTCATTGTGTTATGCAAAACCTCCCATAATTTGGTTTAAATATCTGTCTAATCATACTTTTAAGAACTTCTTTTATATTTGTCTTTCTGGCCACAAGGCCTCCTCTTTTAAATATTCTCTTACCTGCTGGATTGTATTATACAATCCTTCTACAGTGTCTCTCACTATCACTACTTTCGTTGTCCCTCTTCTTACATTATTTTTATTTTCAGGACCAATACACTATTCCTAAAGCACAGCAACAAAGCTCTTCATCTATGCCTGCCTATACTAGATACCCCAAATACAGCTGTATCCTTTACTTGCTACTTGGTAGACGTTACCTTCTGTCTTTCTTTGTCTTCCTATCATCATAATCCATGGTGACTGTTCAATAGGTAAGAGACACAGTAGGGAATAAGCCTGTGTTTTCTAGAGAACTGCTCATTTCAAATACCCACCTAAATTTTCAGATGGCATGTTCTAATTTTTGTTTTGAAAATATGGTCACCATAGATGTAAGGCATCCATGAAAAATACATAGTACATAGGTCCATGTAATTCAATTTGAGAGACAAAATGTCCTTAAAGTTCTAGAGGCATTCAAAGACAATTCACCAGAGAGGACCAATACATAGACAAGCTTTAACAGTTGAGATGGGCCTTGGGAGATGGGTCATATCTGGATACAGTATGCATGAGATTTGGGGTGAGGGTCATCATCTCAGCAAATTAAAAAGCCATTTGTATGACTATAAAATATTGCTCAGCTGCATCTTATGACATTGGCCAGTTTCTTGGCACCAGTACTCGATGCTGAGATCAGTTGTCAAAAGACTGCCCAATCTCTTGGTGTCTGTTGACCCCACACCCCACATAGCTAGCTCATTCGCTCACTTCATCTGAGTGGCTTCCTAGGATGGTCCATTTCCACTAGTCAAATAGAAGTCAAGAAAATTCACTTAACTATATACATCAAAGAGTCCCAACCAGTAACTTGATATGATCATAACACTCAAGGCCAAAACTCATTCAAACATTTTGCTTTCATCTCTTAATTAACTTAGAGCAGTTACTAGATATAACATACATCAGTGCTGATGTAAACCAATAGGCAGATTATTTCAAAATAGTAAATGAAAATAGATAAATACAGATAGGAATCAAGTACATAGATTAAACAATTACATTATGGGAATATCAACTTCCATTAGCTGATAAGTGAACAAGGCAAGAAAATTTCATGACACAGTAAGATCGGTAGAAATGATTAAGTTTCTTTGACATGACTTACAAAAGCCCAAAGGAATTAGAATATCAAAAACTGGTTGGAAGTGAACTGGGGAAAAGGCAAGGAGGCTTTGCCTAAAGTTTTTATGAAGGAATAATAAAATTTATACAGGGCCTTGGCTCACCTGACAAGTACAATTGCCTTTACCCTTCATTTTTTTCTAATACCTCTTAAAATAAGCATGTCCAAAACCTTGTATCACCAAATTACTGGCAAAAATTGCAGAAATTTTTGGGAACAATGAAAATCAAGTAGTACTACTACTATAATTATTAGCATCTAAACAAATTAACAGATAAATAAGTAGAATTGTTTACAAAAAAAGTCATGATCCAGAGCTGTCCTAGGAATGGACAGTTAGCGTCTTGAAGGCTTCCTATGTATTTCAGGTATCTTGCTAGCTGCATATATGTTACAGGCATTGTGAACAATTTCTAGGAATGACTTATGAACATTAAACACATTGCCTAGGAATTGTTTACAATTCCTGATTTAACATTCTGCTGCAAAAAAATACATGTTAACTTGATCATACACTGGCTTTAAGGTAGAAGGCAGTATTTCTGCAGGCCCTCTGTGTAATGGGAAGATTTACTTTTATATGTAAAAAAGACAATGGCTAAATAGCCCTTCTGTTCACTTCAAAGACTCACAAGCAGAAGACCATTCATGAACAGACTAAAAATAGCTAAGAGCAAAGAAAAATTCCTTTCATTAAAATGAATTAATTGTATGACAGTCATAAATCCAAACATATAGTGCATAAATATTTCAATAATTGAATTAAGAAATTAAGTCTACATTTCTTTCTTTTCACTTTTTTGAATAAATTATCTACTATCGATGTTTATTTTTAATAGATCAGGATTTGTACCCTCAGATATGTACAGAAATGTCTGAAATAGTCCCTCTGAGGATATGTTCTGATGTTGCCATTGTTGAAAGTATTTTTGAAACCCTGCTCTGAGAACTGCCTTCTGAGCCAGTTTGTGAGTAAGACAATAACACAATCACATTGTTTTTTGTCACATTTCAAAACTTACACTTTCAACCAATAAGTGCACAATTTGTATCAACCAGATTAATCTTAGAAATCAAAATGCAGTCACATTGTTACTAAAGCCCTGTCCCAGGCCTCCCTCATAGCCTTTGCTCAGGATGGATGCAGGACAGTCCCTCACTCTCTACCCAAGTACCCTAAAAGACATGTCCACTTGAGAAGGACTGACTAAAATTTGTTCCAAAAGCCTAGACTAAACTTTCCAGTGAACTTTCATGGCATACTATGTTTGACCAGACTAGGTGGCTGGACTGTAAGCTTCACAACAGCAGTTCCCTGCCTTATTGGTAGCACCTATAGCCATGTTTTGGATGTTGTCATTGCACAATAAACACCTGTTGAATGGGTGGATGTGGGGGTAGGTGCTAATGGACGTATGAATAGATGGAAAAACTCCCTTAAAGAGTTACTATAGATCCATCTTGGGATGTAGCTCAGTGATAGAGCACTTGCCAAGCATACAAAAGTCCCTGGTATCATATCTCCAGCATAGGAGTAAAATAAAATAGCTATCCTGGCACAGCAAGTGTTAATGGAAGAGCAAAATACAAATGATAGCTATATAGAAAGTTTTAATTCTTGCAGTGGTGTGGGAAGTCCTTCTGAAAGGAGGACTTTTATTGGTTAATGAATAAACCTGCATTGACCTATGACGGGGCAGAATGGAGTAAGGTGGAAATTCCAAGCAGATAGAGGAAGAAAGAAGGTGGAGTCAGGGAGATGCCATGTAGCCACCAAAGTAGCCAGACAACCTGAAACCTTCCTGGTAAACCACAAGCCTCGTGGCAAAATATAAAATAATGGGAATGGGTTAATTTAAGGTGTAAGAGATAGTTAATAACAATCCTAAGCTAATAGGCCAAGCAGTGTTTTAATTAATATAGTTTCCATGTGATTATTTGGGTCTGGGCAGCCGGGAAACAGACTAGCAGTCTGCACCTACATAACAGGGAGCCCAGGATATCACTGTTTGCCAGTACTTACAAAGATTCTGGTGGTGGCTATAACATACATCTGGACTGTAAGCTGGGTAGCTTAGAGCCATTAAACGAAGCTAGTCCCTTGCCTCTTTTGGATCAGTTGCTTAGATACATTCCATTCCCAGACTAGGCTTCTGATGCAGGTCAGCTTACCTGCAAACAAGTGCCACAGGGTAACTAGTGAAACACCGTTATCTAAAGTGGCTCAAACTGGGTTACATAGCACACTAATGACAGATGAAGAGCTTTAGTGTGGGATAAGGAAAATGAATTCTAAGAACTTTGCACTGCTCTCTCTCTCTTCCTTTCAAGCTAGATGTCCTGCAGTCTTAGTCCTTGGTGTGCTCACCTTCTCCATAGCCCAGAAAAACAAAGCTGAGGCCCTCTTCAGCTCCCCATCTGATTTGGGAATAGATCCTGTCCTAGAGACAGCTGCTGCAGGGCTAGTAGTATAAAGTTAGTAGTAACAGTAAATAGTAAAGTCCTAAAGGTGATAGTGTTGACAACAGAGCTATACTGGCCAAGTGTTTAATCCATGGTATACACTATATAGGTAACATTTTAGTTCTCTTGACAAAAGTAATGACTCAGCAATGTTGCCATTAGTTTTGTAGCTAAACAAAGTGAGCCTATGATAGGTTAACACACCAAACTAGTCAGGGGTCAAAGCCTTTGCCTGCCTGACTCTAGTGCCAGAGAGTAAATCACAATAGCACGCTGCCTCTTGGCATTATGTTCTGCCCTTGGCCACATCCTTCCATGGCCAACAATAAAGATGCAAAAGAAAGCTAAACATACACCCTAGTTCAAGCCTAAAATGATTTGGTCCCACTTTATTGTATGCGATAATAGTAGCTGCAAAGCAACCCAATCCTAGAGTATGAACATCTGTTTTAAGACCTTGAGTAAGTATGTTTTTCTGGAATATCCCTTCAGAAATGTTTTTCTGAACATTTGTTCAAACAAGCTGAGGTCTGGACACCCTCTGATGCCTTTCTCGATTGGTTATGCGCCAAGTATGACATGATCTTCTGCATGTGGTTTGAGTTAGGTGGAAGTGTTGCACATGCCTGGGATACTGGGCAAGCCCACCAGAGCTGCCCCTGGATGTAGACAAGGCTGACTCCAGCAGGCCCACTGAAGGAGATGGTAGATCTGTGGTGACTGGGATGGGAGCACCAGTTGTATGGTCACCCCATAACCCCCATTGAGCTGGGCCCTTTGTATTTCAGCAATTCTTTCCCCTTCTGCCTGGATATTTAATTGTGTTTGGGACAAGTTCCAAGATACCCAGTGGTCTTCTCAAGCTGTATGACTCGAGAGAGTTTCAGAGCACTGAGCCTGAAGGACTTGGTGCTATGGTCTGGCTTTCTTGCTCCAAACCACAGGGTCTCTACCTGCTGTGCCATGAGATCATTAGGGAATTGATCAATGTCTTTGGAAAGTGCCTCCTCATGCACATAACTGGAAGGCACTATAATCCCAGACAGTTTTACAGCTTTGGCAGGATGGAGGTATACACTGAGGATAGATTGAATGTCACCTCTTGGCCTGGGTTTGTGGGAGATGGCTGAAGAGCCCATCAGCAAAGCTGCCATGTGGCCAAGTCCATGTGAGTGATGGAAACATGGCTGTGGGAAGAGGCCAAGGCCAGTAATGAAGGAGGAGACACTCAAACCTATGGGGAATCCCTGAATCCCCAACATCTGTGAGAAAGATCAGATGAGGCTTGGGGGTGAATAGCAACAAGAAAGCATCCAGCAGTTCTAAGTGTGCACAGAAAGAAATAAAAAATACTGGTCAGCTGTGGGCAGGGAGACCTACAGGTGTCAGGCCTGCTTGAACATTCAAGTTCAGAGGCATGGCATACAGTGCAAGTGCTTCAAGACAAAAACACAATTCTTAACTAGGAGCAAGTGTTTCCTTATGCCACTATGAACTTCTGAAATTGCCTCCAAATTTTCTTGAGAAAACAATCCATTCTTCCCTCTCAATGCAAAATGCATATGTACCCTGAAAATCACCTCACCTCTCCATATACTTAGTCTAACAATTGGGAGGAAGGAATGCTAAAGGGTGTGTGTGTGTGTGTGTGTGTGTGTGTGTGTGTGTGTGTGTTTTGATTGATTGAGGTTTAGAGAAAATGAACCGGGCAAGAATTAATCACACATTTGAGATGAGAAGTCATGAGGGTCTAATAAAGGGTGCTTTGGTGAAATGTGGAAGAGGTTGCCTATTGTGAGATGAAACTGTAAAGGAATAGTACCACAACTTAGCAACCGACTAGATTTATCAGGGTAATGGAAAAAAATGTAAATGCCATTCTTATCATTTTTACTGATTGATAAGATGAAAGTATTGCCAGTAACAGGGACAGTGAATTCGGGAGAAGAACAGGTCTTGGCGAGAAGAGAAATGCACTTAGGGTGCCAGACTGAGAACTATGACCCAGGAGGGAGGTCAATACTAGAGACAGATGTCCAGGCAGGCATATCTTACATGTTCTTTTACCTAAATCCAAATTTGCTGGTTCCCATTCACTATCAGCAGAGGCTGCAAACAATGGATATTTAAAACTTCTGCCTTTCTGCTTCTCCTGCTAATTTCCCCTGCTGCCCAGTTTCTTCTTCTCTCTAACTCTAGAATATCACAATAGGAGAACATAACTTGTCTCTTCATCTATTGCAAGCAATAACAATACATACAATATCTATCTTGAAGAATGACTGACTCTTTATATTTCCAAACACATGTCATGTGTGAGTAACAAATGATCCCAACAGATTATATTAATCAGTTTCCATTTTCTTGGACATTACTTACACAGATGGAAAATTTGGTATGTATGAGAAAAACCTAGAAAGGAAGATAAGATGAGTGCTACAGAGTTATGGTGACCAAATTTTTTGAAACAAAAATTTGACACTGGTTCTTGTTGAAAAACTTGCTGAAATCTTTTCTGGTTCAATGAGGCAATTTAGGAGATACAACTGAAACAATGAAAATTGCGTTTCCCAAGACACTTCAATTGTTCCCTGGGAACAATAGGACAAAATACTTATTGTGGGAAATATACAGAGTAGAATACCAATAACATGATACACATTGTGGTTTTGTGCTTTAAAGATTTTTCTTTTATTCTTTTCATATTCTTTAATTTCCAGTCTAGATTTAACAGTCTGGGCACTTGCTCCTTCTCTAGAGAACTCTAGGGACCAAAAATATACTGAAGGTCAGTGTAAGAAGACACTTCAGAGATAAACTGATCTTTTGTTTGTTTCTGAGATAGAGTCTCCTATATCCCAGGCTGTCCACAAACTCAAAATATAGCTGATGGTGACTTTGAACTTCTGATTCAAGATTGCCTCTACCACCCAAGAGTTAGGATTACAGACAGGCATGTACCACCATGCTTTGTTTAGGTGGTTTTGGTGATAGAACATAGGGCTTGGTGCACGCTAGCAAACTACTCTGCCGACTGAGCAATAGTACCTGTCTAAAACCACTCTTGACAATTTTTGAGATAGGGTGTCACTATGTATCCCTGGTTGGCCTGAAACTCACTTCATAGACTATCCTCAAGTCATAGAAATCCACCTGTCTCCTGAATGCTGGGATCAAAGGTATACACTACCACATCTGGCCTCCAAACACTTTTTTTAAGATACAAAGAAACTGAGATCCAAAACTATGAAATGGCTTGCCTAAGGTCAGAGCATAAGATCTAGGACTAGAATTTGGGTGCCTTATCTTGCCCTTATGAATATTATTTTCCAAACACCAAGCTTCAATTTGGGGAGCAGCCTTTCTACTCCTTAATCTTTGCATTTTATCCCTAACATTAGCTTTGGAAATCCCTGGAGGAACGGGACCCGCTATCAACAGGGCACAGTGCCAGAGTCAAAATAGCCATCATCTCAAGTCCCCTTGATATGCAGCAGCCCTCAACACACATTCCTCAACATCTTTCTCTTTTCTCATCTAGAACATCCACATCTTCATTACACCAAGTATCTTCCTGTCAGTGTGGACATAAAGAGAAATGGGTAGAACATGGGAACCTGTTATTCCCAGATGATTAAAGGTAAGACTTTTGCATATGTGTGTACTGGACTGTCAGCACTTTCCACACATTTCTGAACATTGTTATGAGAACCAAACATCTTGCTCAGGAACAAAGATTTACTGCTGAGAGAAAATACAGTGCCAATTGTATCTCATACCTTGAGTTTCCTAAACTCTTCCCTATGGTGAAGCAGAAAAGTCATATTATATCTGCATATGTTCCAAGAAGTGAATTGCTCAAACCCCACAGAAGAGAGCTCCATCATAGGACTTAGTACTGTGTGTGGCAGAAGCCTGCTCCCTGATCCTTATTCCTTCTATATGGATGACATAAATGGAATCCCATCATGTGCAACTTCTCTATTATGTGAAGCAAGCTTCTACAATGCCATTAACCACGTGAGATACTTTAAAAGATTCTCCTCTAAGCCTATGAGCTCCTGGGTGCCTGGAAGAAGGGCCTGTAAATACGTCTTGTCTTTTAGCCCCGAGGCCTACTATATGGTCCAACAACTGAACTGCAAAGACACAAATAAGCAACTCAACTAAAGTAGGAAGTGTAACAGGAAATTAGACTGGAGAGGGAGGTTGGCACCAAAATGTGAAGGATTTCACATGAAACTTGTGGAACACACTCATTCTGACATAGGCTATGAATATGTATCTTTGTGTCTTTCACAGAACAGAACACTTTCAATAGCAGGGTATCTCTCCACGGCAAGTGAAAACTTTGAAAGCTGTCCCCTCTTTAGTCTAGTGCCTGTACAAGAAGTTCTGAGTCTTTTTAAAAAATATTTGACAAACTCATAGTTCCCAGGCACTCACTTCAATGTGTCGCAAGCAATTTCATTGAAGCATTGCATATACCTTGGGCCTGGGACCAAGTGCAAGAAATTTCATCCCATCAGAAAAATCATTGAGGCAGCTTAAGGTAATGGAAACTGGTGCTTTAGATTAAACCTGTCTCTTTCCATCTCTGTTTTTGGTGCCTAGATAATGGCTATGAAGGAAAAAAAGCTAGAAAGTGTATAGCTTGCATACTTTGGAATTAGCGAGGGAAGAAAGACCAAATGGAGAGAATAAGGAGATAACGTTATTCTATAACTCAGTTCCAAACTGCGATCTAAAGAATCGTAAAACTAGAGTCTTTAAACCAATGGTGCGACACAGGTCAGAGTGCTCCATCATCACTACCCAAGCTTAGAATACTCTTCTGACTGAAATCTGGGACAATTCCTTTCTCTGCATTCTCTCTGTAGTGTATTGCCAAGTCAGGATTTGTCCGACCTTAGCCATGATGTTGGAAATCAAATGCTAAAATCTAAAGAGAAATGAGTCCCAGGCATACAGTGTAAGTACCTATCCCAGTTTTAAATGTCTTGATGGTGGAATGGGGGAAATAAGAATATCAAATACAGATGGCTTTACCATTTTCTCAGATCATTTGCTTCTAAGAAACATTTCCAATATTAAGGAAGAGTTATATTAGACACCTTGGTATGTTATAACAAGATATCACAGATTGCGTGCTGTAAACAACACATTCATTGTCTCACAGTTGTAGAGGCTGAAAACCCAAACTCTGTCAAGATTGGTTTCTGCTGAGGCTTCTTTTCCTGGCTCATCTTCATCATCTTCTCACTGTGTCCTCAAATGGCCTTTCTTCTGTATTCGTGCAGAGAAAGAAGAAAGGGGGAGAAAGAGGGAGAGGGGGAGGTAGGGGCAAGGGGAGGAGAAGGAGAAGGGGAGAGAGAGATCTGATGTCTCTTGTCTTCTTAAATAGATAGCAGTTCTACTAAATTAGGGTCCCACTAATATGATCTCATTTAACCTTAATTACCTCCCTAAAACCCCTATTTCCAAATACAGTCACATCAGAACTAAGGAATCAAACTATGAATTTGGAGGAGGACACAATCCAATCTATAACAGTATTGTAAAATGTATTTTTTTGAGACAGTGTATCATGTAATCCAGGTTGGCCTTGAAATCCTGACCCTCCTTTCTCTACCTTCTGAGTACTTAGATTGCAGGTGTGTGCCTCCATGTCTAGCTTATTTGCTGACCTTTACTAATAAGGACTGAAGCTGAGAGAGGTTTCGTGATTTGCACATATCAGTAAGTAGCTGAGATCAAGACTAGAACTCAGCACTGTTAAGCCATGGCCCTGTGTTTTTTTGGTTATACTATCTTGTCTTGCTAAATGAATTACGGCATACCCCATCTGCTTTTGTTTTCTTTCTTATGAAGGCTATAGAGAATTGATATAGGTTCTTCTTCAGGGACTTTTCATAAAATTCACTATGAATCCACCTTGATCTGATTCTTTCAAGATAATTCTTGAACTAAATTTCTTAGTAGATACAGGCCTTTTCAAATAATCAATTCCCTTTGAGCTTTGGTAGATGGTCTTTTTAAATTAAACTTTTAGTTAAGCTAGATATTAAAGGGTTTGGAAGATTGTCTTTTGGGGAATGGTATATTTGTGGTTATGACATTTCCTTATTATCCACAAGACATAGCTTTGCCTTCTCCTTACTTTCAGTTTCCAGTCATTTATGACTTTTTCTTTCATATTTTTTTCTGAACTTTCTATTAGTATATATTAATTATACAAAGTAATATTCATTATTACATCTTTATATATAAGATGTATGAAGGGAAATATACTGTTGTTGAAATATAATATAAATGTCAGCTAAATTTAGTTGATTGGTGGTCCTACTCAGTTTGACTGTATTTTTGCTGATTTTTCTGCCTACTGAATCTATTAAGAATAGACTTCTTGTCTACAAGAGCTAGTTTCAGGACAGGCTTCAAAGCTACAGAGAAACCCTGTCTCACAAAAAAAAAGAATAGACATAAGAAAAATCTTGAAACACAATGGCAGAATTGTCTACTTTTGAGTCTTGTTTTTTATAAACCACAATTACAATCAATGTTTTTTTAAAGATTTACTTTTATTACTTTTAATTATATGTATTTGTGTGGGCCATGTGCACATGAAGGCAGGTGCCTGTGGAGTCTGGAGAGGTTGAATATTTCTGGAGCTGACATTACAGGCAGTTGTGAGCTGCCTGATGTGGGTGCTGGGAACTGAAGTTGGGTCCTCTCCAAGAGCAGCATATGCAGTTAACCACTGAACATCTTTCCAGCCCCCAACTAACTTTTAATTGGGAGTACTTAAACCAATTGATGTTGAAATCATCACTGATGAAGTTGGATTAGTATCTACCACATTTCTTACTATTTCTTCATTCCATTTGTTTCCTTGCTCTTGGTCTCACTTTCCTTCTACTCCATTTCTGCCTTTAGTTAAGCATAATATATGATTCCATTTTGTTTAATTTTTTTAGTATGTAAACTTTTTTTCTGCTTTCCTTACTTCTGGAGATATAACCCAGGGTATTGCACTAGCTATATCCCAGCCTCACAATTAGTGTTTGCTGTTGATGTTATAACATAAATTCCTAACTGGTCAAATTCTGTTTTCAATGAACACTGCAGCATGTCACAAGTACTACAAATATCTTAGAATAATATTCCCAAATTATTCTTTTCATTTTTTATAATACTGCTGTCATTCATTTCATCTATTTATAAGGTAATAACCTAATACAGTGTTGCTGTTCATCTATTAAAAAATGAGAATATCAATGAAAAAATTCTTTTGGTTTTTAGTATATGAGAGAATAATAAATAAATATATCAAAACTGCCTACACTTCACATAAACATGTACCTATTGGTAGAAGCCAGTTAAAGCATTCATGCTAATCGATTACTGTGGCTCTGCTTTAAGTCCAAATAATTAGCTCTGCCCATGTATACATTTCAAGACTCCATTCAATTTTTTGTGTTACCTATAGAATTTGACACATAGTAGGTATTACACACATAGGGAATTTCTCTAAAAGGATTTTCATAATGAGTGGGGTAAATGTTATTATTCATATGATCTATTCCATGTGTTTGGAAAGAGCAACATGTTTTGGAATGACCAAGAAAGGCTTCATGATGGAAGCTGAAACTGAATATTACCATGAAGAATGGATAGGATTTATATTGAATCAGAGGAAAATTAAATGGCATTCCAAGTTTTGGGCACAGAACAAACAAAACTGCAGAAACAGAATAAGAAAACACTCTACTGTTAAAAACAGCTATCCTGGGACATCTTTGTGACTTGAGATCTTAGAAGACATTGACAAAAACTATAGAACTGATTAAATATGGTTATAGAGGGAGTACACTCAGCTTTGAAGATACTAACCAAATAACAATGACTAAAGAAAAAAACCTTTAATAGTTAAGCAGTACTTTAATAGCACACCAATAGTTAAGCAGTACTTTAATAGTACACCAATAGTTAAGCAGTACTTTAAT
>LOJH01006863.1:8200-19570 GCA_001685095.1 Ellobius talpinus | reverse complement strand
CTTTGAAAGAGCAGGCAATGCTCTTAACCTCTGAGCCATCTCTCCAGCCCAAGAACACCTCTTTACTAAACATTTTTACCCTAAGGATCCCTGTTGTCATATTACAGAGAAAACCAATATCCTAAAGCAACAAACATGCCTAGACTTTCTCCAACCAGTGCAAACATCAGGTGTCAGAACCGTGCAGCCTCTGCAGATAGAAGAGCTCACATTAGGAGCTAAGGTGCCACTGGAACCCCAAGTCTTAAGGGATAATTCCCTTGCTTTATCTGTGTGACATCTACTGTTTAAATTCAGGAGCCAAATGCAAACCAACAGTCTCTTTATGCCTAGAAAATCAAGTTTAAGTGTCATAGCTTGGCATAAAATGTTTTTGCAGTGAAATTTCTCTTTCCTTTTAGATAGTCTATTCAGAAGCTTTCACACTTTTGATATCAAAGCTTCTTCAAAACCATGGGGCTACTAAACTTTATTTGATACTAAACCTTATTTGAAATTACAAATGGGAAGAGCACATACCCTTGAATAGTAATCAGCTATATATATCATCGTATGTCACTTGGTCTAGGAAACTCCACCTTACCAGCACTCTATATAATATCATCGTATGTCACTTGGTCTAGGAAACCCCACCTTACCAGCACTCTATATAATATCATCGTATGTCACTTGGTCTAGGAAACCCCACCTTACCAGCACTGTGAAAGAATCAAGTGAAAAGACAAAGGACATCTCAACATTCAAAAGAGCCACTGAGAACCCCTGCTCTAGAGAAACTATATACACCCTTGTTATTCTTCTATGGTGGCTATTTATTCTCTCTAGAACATTCTTCTCCCTTGAGGCTGCCCATAAAAATCCTTCAAAACCCCACCAATATTGTGGCACCTCTCAAGACACCGAGATCTTCTGAGGCTAGCAATGGCGGTACACACTTTTCATTCCAGCACTAAGGAGAGAGAAGTGGAGACAGGTAGATTTCTGTGAATTCGAGACCAGCCTGGTCTACAATGTAAGCTCCAGGCCAGCCAGGGCTACATAGACAGACTGTCTTTAAAAAAAACGAACAAACAAACAAACAAAAAACAAATCCCCTCCCTGCAGTTATCGATGAGTATGTCTGTGCCTGCTTTTAGACTTACAAGCTACATAAAAAGCTAGTACTGGTTCCAAATCATCTTTTAATCGCCATCAAAATTCACATCCTAATTAACATATAATAGGAGACAAATAAATATCCAAGCCCATGAATCAGCAGGCAGTCTAACTAGATTGGGAGGAATAAGGAAGCGTATCTGATTGTTCTTTACTGACCCCAAGAGTCTCAAACAAGATGTGAGACATTGAAAACACACACTAAAAAATTCCTGAAGGAAGGAGGTTTTCAGAAACTGCTCACATCACCCTTCATCCTTTTGGTCACTTAAGCCACTCAGGTTAAAGTGCTGACATAGCTGTCCTAATAAATAAGCCTGGTCCCTCAGAGGCTCATTAAATCAAAGAGTCAGAGGTTGGCTTCTTGCCTAGGAAATGACCACTGATGTCCCCAGACTATATGTTTCCAAGAGAACTCATAAGGAAAGAGGGCAATGTTTGGAGGGGGTAAAAGGGCAGCAGGTCAAAGAAAATCGGATGTAATGTTGTTTGCTTCATTTCTTAATCTTGCTCTGCAGTTTCCAGAGCTCTGTCTCAGCGCAAGCCCAGGATGGGAGATGACAAGTCCTTATTCTTTGTAAAAAATAATTGTGTGTTCTAAAATGACACCTCTATTATGATTTCCAAGTTGACACCTCTGATTTAAAGCAGAGGCATCAAAGCCTCCCTATTTCCTACACTAGCAATTATCATTTAAGCTATCCAACGATAGGTAGTCATCTGATCACTGTAGGCCCATATTTCTAAGGGTGCCCTCAGATTACATGGTGCAGTTGCCCACAGAACCTGACAGACAATTCCTGTCCCTGTTGTGAGGTAGAACAAACAAAACAGGCTCACAATTAAAAGGTAATGGGGATGGGTGGGTGGAGAGGCAATCAGACATCCTAGAGAAAGAGCTCATAATGTCTACGGTACGGATCAGCTTTATTTTACTGTGGCCAAGCATAAGCAATCCAGGAGGCTCAGAACAATGCCTTTCACCAGAAAAGCACAAAAACTCTTTACCAAACATTAGTGTATTCTCCAATACTTCTGGGGAGTGAGCAAAAGATAGTGAAACATCAGAGTATAAAAGCGAAGAGAATGGAAAGCAAGTTTGTACCTGTGGTAGTTTGAATGTGTTTGGCCCCCATAAGATCATAGGAGTGGCACTATTAGGAGATGTAGCCTTGTTGTGGGAGGCTGGAAGGCATAGCTTTAACCAGGGCCACACCTTCTGACAGAAATGTGTCACTGTGGGGGAGATTTTGAGGTCTTTTTCTCAAGCTTCACTCAGTGTGACAGTCAGTCCTGTTGCCTCTGAGTCAAGATGCAGCACTCTCAGCTCCAGCACCACATCTGCCTACATGCCGCCACGCTCCCCATAACTGATCATAATGGACTGAACCTCTGAAACTGTAAGCTTACATGCATATCCCACAAGCTGTCACTGGAATGTACCTTAATTACGAGGCAACATATACATGAAGGAAGGGGTCAGTGTATCCTAACTTACTTCCCTAAAATCATGAAGTGATTAACAGAATTCCACAATTCTGATAACTGGGTTAACTGATTTCCTGGTTAACAGTCAGGACTGGAGAGGTAGCTCAACAGTGAAGAGCACTTCAAGCTCTACCAGAGGATCTGGGTTTCATTCCCAGCACCCACATGGTAGCTTATAACCACCCACAACTTTAGTTCCAGGTGATCCAAATCCAATGCTCTCTTCTGGCCTCCATGAGAACCAGGCATGCTCAAGGTGCACAGACATACATGCAGGCAAAACACCCATATACATAAAATATAATGATAAAACTTTTTTTTTAAAGTAACAGGCTCTGACTTAACATTCACATACTAAAAACACTTTAACAGGAACAAAAACCTTAGGGCCCAAACCAAAAAGGCAAGGAGAGAAAGTCAATGGAACCTTACAGGAAAATGTAGAAAAAGGAAGCAGAGTGAGTTGGGCTTTATTAACTGTCACAGAGGCAGCTTCCCAGCTCAGATCTTCACGCAAGGAGTTTCCGAGGCTATAGAAATAGACAAGAGGGCAAAGGCTCCAGCTGTGTCTCAGCAGTCTATGGTTAGTCCATGAGCTCACACGGAGTTGGGAGTACAATCACTTTATTATATCTGAGGTTAGTTCTGACTGCTTCTCTTGGGGACATGTGACTTTACTCACTTGCCACTGGCCCTTCCACCCTGTTCTTGATTAGCAACTATCTTGAGTCTTTCTGGACTCAGCATCTGAGAATCCATTGGAATGATTTCTCTACAATTTCCCTCTGTCTAGACAACATAAAATTGTCATAAGTGACACCTAAAGTACAATTAGCAGAGAAACTGCAGTTTCCACTCTTCCTCCGTTCCCCAAAAGAACTGCAAATTAACATCCTCCAGCATATCAATCATACTACCCTGATGAAGATTAATTCTGTGGAACCTGGAAGCTATTTCATTTCTATCTTGCTGAAAAATTTGTAGCCCCCACTATAATTATTAGAACATGTAAATTGCTTTCTTTTTAACTAGCGCTAATGGCTATAATTGAAGTGATCTGGATGTCTACTGAATCACCTGCGCAAAAAATCCTTATAAATACCACTTTATCCAGCTGCATTTTATTTAAGAAAATCACAAACAAAAGAAAAAAGACAAAAAAGGGAGGAGGAGCAATGAAAGGCATGATTCAAGACCACCAGAACCAGGGCTTTTGTAACAAGGATCCTTTGAAGCCACCGCCAGTTCCTTTCAAGATGCCTCATTAAAACAGCAGACAGATCAACAGACAACAAATCATGAAATACTTTATCAGTGTTTTCTGGAAGAGGGTTTCCCCCAGGGGACACTTGACGATTTCTGGAGACATTTTGGTAGTTGCAACTGGTTTGAGGGAGTGTTACTTATGTAACAGCAGGAATACTACTAAACACCCTTCAAGGCATGAGACAGCCTCCCACAGTGAAGGATTATCTAACCCAATGGCAAGAGTGCCATTGCTGCTAAACCTCCCTGATGTAATTTAATGGTCTGAGTCTAAGCAACAGAAACTCTATATAACAAAAATGATGAAATCTGGTATCTTGAGTTTCAGAATCATGCAGATTGCATCTTAAGATGCATCCTATATCACCATCTCTTACGCTATGTGACCTTGAGTTTATTCTCAGTTTCCGTATTTAATTTTTTTTTGATGAACTAAGAACACATGTAAGGCTGAGAATGTAGCTTAGTGATAGTGTGTAGTTGAACTAGCATGAATGGGGACCTGGGTTTAGTTTCTAAACATAAAGAAAGAAACAAATAATTTTAAGAAAACAGTCACTATGTAGTCCAAAATTCACATTTTTTTCTTTTAATTACAACTACTATATGCCAGGAATATAAAACACACTGCCCGTTTAAACCAGCATGTCTAAAACGTGTTTTGTCAGAAAGGTATTTTAAAGATAATTACTATAAAAGCTTAAACATAGGTATATGAACCCTGAGACCACATGTACCACATTCAAATAAAACCTTGTAAGAGCAGTCTATCCAACAGTCTGCAAACAACCTGGGCCTCAGTCTAAAGTGCAAATTGCTGGGTGAAGACTTGAGATGCACACAGCAGTCTGCAGAACAAATGTAAGAAAGCCATGTGTGAGAAAGCCCTCTTTGTGACATGATCTCCCTGATTTTGTATAGCTGGGTTATTTGAGCTACAAACTTTCTTCCTGTTCCAGTGGTAAGTGTATTGTTTTCTAATAAACGGGCTTTCCTTTTGCTACTATTCATTCACTATCCAAATCCTTGTTCTGAGACAGTGAACGAGGAATCCATTCAAAGGTGCCAATCAAATCCCCAAAGCTGCTAATAAATAATACTCCAAATAATCAAGATAAAACGCAATCCTATCAAAATCACAACTGCATATTCTTTCTTTTAGAAACAGAAAAGTCTTAAAATTCTATGGAATCTCAAAGTATGCTAAATTGTCAAAATAATATTTAGAAAGAACAAAGCTAGAGTCTCACATTTCCTGATTTTAAAACATATTTCAAAGCTACCATAATCAAGGCAGTACAGAACTTACGTAAAAACACATATAGACCAATAGAAGAGAATGGAGATAACAAAAATGAATGATTAGGTGTAAAAAGATAAAATGGCCCTAACAAGGGTGCTATGACTACATGATGGTGCTAGAAAAACTGCACATCCAAATGCAAATGAGCCTTAAATCACCTACACAAGTAACTCAAAATGGGTTAGACTAAATGTAACAACTGAAACCATTAAATTCCTAAAAGAAAAATTTCATGACACTGAAGAGGTGATAATTTGTTATATACAACATCAAAAGTATAAGCAACAAAAGCAAAAATATACAAATGGTATTGTTATCAGAATTAAAGCCAAAGCCTGTGCCCTAACAGCAACTACTGCCCCCCTCAACAAAAAAAAAAAAGAAAAAAAAACAGCTTCAGCAATCCATCTTCAATAAATAAATAACAGCGAAAAGCAGGGAAAGGAGATTTATTCAACATCCCCACCTTGGAAAGAAAAGGTTCAGTGATCCTCACCCTAGTCCAGCGGTGGGTGTGACCCACTCAAACTGTCACGATCCCTTTGGGAGTGGAGGAGTCTAATGACCCTTTCATAGGGGTCACCTAAGACCATTAGAAACCACAGATATTTACATTACAATTCATAACACAGAAAAATTACAGTTACAAAGTAGCAAAGAAAATAATTTCATGGTTGAGGGTCACCAAGTATGAGGAACTTGAAGAGTCATAGCATTAGGAAGGTTGAGAACTACCGCCCTAGTCTATATTTGGGATCCTGACAACCCTACAGAAAGAGCTATAAGCAACTGAAGACAGCAGGGAGGAGAAGTGATCTTCCTCAGGAAAAGCACACCAATTGGTTGTCCAGTGCCAAATGATCAGCCCTGAAAACACACTTCCAACAATTATTGAAAAGAGCCTATGAATTTAAAAGAGAGTGAGAAGGGTATATGAGAAGGCTCAGAAGGAGGAAAGAAAGGGAGAAATGTAACTATATTACAATCTCAAAAAAAATGTGGCAAATTCATATAACAGATTTTAAAAATTAAGAAAAGTTAAACAGGAAGTGGTTAGAGAGACAGTTCAAGGGGTAAAATACTTGCCACATAAGCATAGGGACCTGAGTTTGAGCCACTAGAGTCCTTAAAAAAATAAATAAAAGGCTGTATATGACAGTGTGCATCTTTAATCCCTGAAATGGTCAAGGCAAGAAGAGCCCTAGGGTTCAATGGCTAAAGGCAAGAAGAGCCCTAGGGTTCAATGGCTACCCAGTCTAGCTGAATCAACCAGGTTCAGTTGAGAGACTCGACTTCAAAAAATAAAGAGAACAACCAACACCTGAAATCAACTTCTGGCTTCCATAAACATGAACATACACAGAAAAATATAAATTAAGAACATTTTCTACACATGGTACAACACAACACAGATAAACCCTGAGGATACAATGTTAAGTGAAATAAGTCAAGTACAAAAGACAATTACTACACTTACAAGAATTATATCAAAAACTAGAGCGAGGCGGTGGTGGTGTATGCCTTTAATCCCAGCATTCAGGAGGCAGAGGCAGGTGGATATCAGTGAGTTCGAGGTCAGCTTGGTCTACAAAGCGAGTTACAGGACAGGCAGGACTATTACACAGAGAAACCCTGTCTCAACAAACCAAAAAAAGAAATACATGCCTATCTAAGGAAAGAGAATCAGGAGATCTAGGCCAGTTTAGGCTACAAAGTAAGACCCTGTCTTAAAAACAGACATCTTGGAGTGGGGGTGTAATTCAGTGATAGAGTACTTATCTAGCATATATGACTCCTTCCCTAGGTTCAACTTCCACCATTGAAAAACAATGTCTGTGCATGTATAGTCTAGTGAGACTCACAAAACACAATGAGAATACTAGTGCCACAGGGTCACTGAATATACAATTTCAATCATGCAAGATGAAACACTTCAAGATTATTGTACAAGTCAGGTCTGGTGGTTCAGGCTTGTGATATGAGCTATTCAGGAGGGTAAAGGAAGACCACAAGTTCAAGGACAGCTGGGAAACTTCAAGAGACAATATGTGACACCATGATACTCTTGCCCCACCTATCAAAATAAATACATGTAACTTTAAAATTTTAATAGCCAGGCAGTGGTGACTTACACTTTTACTCCCAGAACTCGGAAGGCAGGGGCAGATGATCTGAGTTTGAGCCCAGCCTGGTCTACAAAGCAAGTTCCAGGACAGCCAAAGCTACACAGTGAAACCCTCAAACCAAAATAGGAGTTGTTTTTAAAAAATTTAATAGCTGAATGATGGTGACTCACGCCTTTAATCCCAGCACTTGGGAGGCAAAGGGAGGCAGATCTCTGAGTGTGAGGCCGCTCTGGTCTACAGAGTTCAAGGACAGCAGGGCTATATGGAGAAAAACAATCATTTTAATGAAAAGTAAGAGCTGGAAAGATGACTCAATGGTTAGATAAGGCATTGGCTGCTTATCCAGAAGACTCAGGTTCAATTCCAAGTACCTACATGGTGGCTAACAACTATCTATAACTCCAGTTTCAGGTGATTCTATCTTCCTCAGTCAAAACATGCATATATGTACAGACATATATGGAGGCAAAACACCCATACACATAAAATAAAAATAAATATTTTTAAAGCAAAACAAGAATTAGGGATATAGTATAAAGAGTTCAGAGCATATGCAAAGCATTGGTTTCAATCTCCAGTACCATCTCAATCAATCAAAGACATACTATACAGCAATGTGCATATAGTTAATATTGTACTATATACTGGAAAATTTGTTGCATGTAATCTATGTCACATATGGGTGGGGGTGTCTATCTACTATCAGAACAAAGAAAAGATGATAACAAGCAACCTTACTAGGCAAAGTGAGTAAAAAAAGGCAGCAGAGAAGGCAACTGGAGAAACCTATGTGAACATGTAGAGAAGAAAAACGAAAGAGGTGGAAAGATTCATGCTCACACCTGATGCAGCAAAGCAAAAGGGTGTAACATCAACAAGCTCAACTATAAACAACAAGGTCATAATTTCAGGCTTGGAGTCTTTTATTAATACAATTTTCCACTTTTTCTCTTGCTTGATTTTAATTTCCTGGCAAGTAACAGCCAAATCATGTGCCTATCCCTTGTCAAGGGTGATCTGTTCACAAAGACACAGTTCATGTCATTCACTCATGCAGTCCAAAAGAAGGTAGCTCTCATTCTATGTAACTTCACAAAAATGGAGAGCTGCTCACTCAAGTGAGTCCCATCTAGCAAATCAGCTTGGAACCCCCCCCTTCCTTCCCCTCTGGAAACAGGAGGAATTTGTTAATTGTTGCTATTAAAAAATCAAGCAGCTTCTTAGGTGCGAGGGTTGTCAGCATGTCAACCCACAGCCAGCAGGGAAGCCTCTGTGGCTCAATTAGGTAGAAAAGATCTGGTAGGGGCGAGAGTACTGAAGTCCAGTACCTCCCTTTGGCAGAAAACAGAAAAATGCCACTGTACCCTTAATCTTCAAAATGATGCAACAATCTCCACATAAACTTGACAAGTAGGAATCATGAAGTCAGCCTACTGTGGATTAAGGCAAGAAAGCTCATGCCAAACCAGGTATAGCAGTTCCCATTAATCCAGCATTGGGAGGCACAGGCAAGAAAATCAAAGTCATCCTCAGCTACACAGGACTTTGAGGCTAGCCTGGGTTTCATAAAACCAACTCAAAAAATGGAAAGAGAGAGAAAAGAAAAATAAAGTCTTATGTTTTTCTCCAGCATCTCTGTAATCCCAAATTTAGGGAGGAAGGAAGGGGCAGCAGTATGGAAACTTCAAGGCCAGGGCAGGTATGCCTGCAATACCAGCACTGGAGAGACAGAGGGTACGGGATCACCAAGAGTTTGAGGCCCTCCCAGTCTACACAGCGAGTTCAAAGACAGCCTTGATTCTAAAACAGGACTCTGACTCAAAAAAACAAAGAATTTATGTTTTGGTTTGAGGTATAACTATTCAACTCCTGCTGATTATTAAGTGGGAATGGATATTAGTATTACTATATTTTATGTTTTCCCCCCAATAAAATCCAGAAATCTAGATTTATGTGGGAAATTGGAAATTTTGGAAACATCCTAATGGCCAAACCTACCTTGAGGACTATATGACATCTCCAGATTAATTTAACAGACCCACTCACTGAAGCACTGAACAGATCCAATGACTCTGTTCACAGAAACATCATCAGCAAAAGGGCTAGAGAGATAGCTCGATGGTTGGGGCATTACTGCTCTTAGAGTGCAGTTCCCTCCCACCACCTACATCAGGAGGCTCACAACCAAGGATAACTTCTGTTTCGGAGGACTTGACACCTCTGAACTCCATAGATAGGTGGGAGCACATGCGGGCGCATGCGCGCGCGCACACACACGTAAAATATTTTTTTAAAGAAGCAAAAATAAGATGCACTGGAACATACCCACTCACCAACACACACACACACACACACACACACACACACACAAATGCAAGAGAAATCCAAGAGGAGAAACTATTGCATAGCTCTACTGGGCTAAAACCCATTACAATAAGCAAAATATATTATGCAATGAGAATCCCTTACACCTGGTGCTATTGTCTTGAAACACACTCCAATGTATCCTTTAGAATATTTCTCTGAATAGATAGTAGAGAGGAGGACCAAAAGGAGGAAGAATGAATATATGGGAAGTTTCTCTCAGTGTATTTTCAGCACACATATAGATTTCACCAGTCTCCTGACACTCCATTCCCGAGCTGATAAAGATTACATCTTTTCAGAGTTTGTATACACAAAACACATGGCCTGCTTGCTCTATACCATTCAGCCTCAGAGAAGGAAGAGGGATAATTTAGCCCTACCAGGTTCTAATCTGGCCGATAATTAGGGAAGGGTTGCCTGTCAAGTCCACTACCTAGAAGACATGGAGGCTCATACCTTACCAAGTTGCCTCAAAGACACAAAATTCCGAAAACAGATTTAGTGAGGCTGGATTAGTGCTTCAAGGTGGATAATATAAGAAACGAGAAATTTACAATCACTTACACCTGCTCTTTTTTTAAAGATTTATTTATTTATTATGTATACAACATTCTGCCTCCATGNCATGTGGTTGTTGGGAATTGAACTCAGGACCTTTGGAAGAGCAGCCAGTGCTCTGAGCGATCTCTCAAGCCCCCCTTACACCTGCTCTTAACCATCAAAAAGTCTCACAGGAGGTACTGGGGATATAGTTCAGTGGGTAGAAGTATTGAAAAGCTGAAGCAGGATCTTTTAGTCTGGGAGACACAAACACCCTGTTATATAACACACACACACACACACACACACACCCATGCCTGTCACACACACCCCACATGCATTAAAAAAAACTCAAACGAAAGGTAGAAATCTACTACCTATAAAACCCAAAATATTTATCTTGTCAATGTTTATCTTGTCCTTTACACAAAACTTGCCAACCCCTAATGTAAAAGAAGGGGGAAAAAATCACACTTAGAATTCAGACTGATTGGGAGGTAGAGATATAGTTTAATAGTAGAGCACCTGCTTTGCAAACAGGACCCTGGAAACAGCTGCTAGCATTTGTCCCAAAAAGTAAGGTGTTCATACTGGCATGAATCTGTAAAGCTAAACTTGAGAAAGTCAGTCAGGAGGACAAACTGGCTAGGCTTTTTTTTAAAAAAAAAAAAACCAAACACTGAACAAACAAAAAGGAGATGAACAAAAAGGTGAGAAAGAGTAATATCAAACTATACCTCTCTTCTACCTATTCTTACACTCATATTACCTAATTAATCTGGCTGACACCTCAGATATCTAAATCCACTGTCTTAGAATTAGCTAACAGCTGTCTGGATGTCCCAGTTATTTCATAAGAAACAGAGACCATGTGGTTTGAAAGTCAGACGTTAGGCTTTTCTCATACGAACATGTAAATAAGGAAAGTATATAACACTGCAGAATTTAAGACCAATGTAAGTCTTTCTAACTTAAGAAGTTCCTGAAAATCCAATGATGGAAAAATTTACTACTACGAAACTTCAGACTGTGAGGCAAAAAGAATTAGGAGTAATGATCTTTGAAATTAAGTTCAAGGGGCTGGAGAGATGGCTCAGCGGTTAAGAGCATTGCCTGCTCTTCCAA
>LOJH01006862.1:20051-30988 GCA_001685095.1 Ellobius talpinus | reverse complement strand
TTTGAGGCCAGCCTGGTCTACAGAGCAAGGTCCAGGACAGGCTCCAAAGCTACAAAGAAAGCCTGTCTCAAAAATAACCTTCTAAAAAGATTTATTTCTGATTATGTGTGTCAATATCTGCACCCAATGGAAAGCGACGAAGACAGGGCTCCCCTGGAGCTTCTAGCTCTTAGCCTTCTGACACATTACTGGGATTGAAGAGCAAGAGCAGACTGTGTTCTTAATGCTACACCCTCTCCAGCCCTGGGGGTTGACTGTTCTATTGAAAACTTTCTTATCACTTGTGGGCTTGCATGTGCACATCCGTGTGGATGTGGGTACAGACGTGTGATAGCAGAAGTCACAGGATAACCTTGGGTGTGGTCGACACACAACACACACACACACACTTGCCCCAGTGTCTTGTTTGTTACTCACTGGCCCATGAGCTTCTGAGGTTTTCTGGTTTCTGCTATCTCACCATAGGAATTCTGGGACTACCGATGTGTCCAGCTTGGTAGGTGCTCTTGAAGGAGCAGAACCAACTCCATTTTGAGAAAGAACTCCATTTTAGACAGGACCTAACTGGGGTGTGTGTGAATGTGGCCCAGCAAAGTCATAAGCATTCCCAAGAAACTGTGCCTGCCCTGGTCACAGTGACCCACCAGGGTGTCCAGACAGCATCTGTTTACATCTGCTTGCTGGGAATATCCTTTAGGGATCTGACTGACGGCTGTTTTAAGATTTCCCTTTAACCCAACCAATTAAAAGTTGTATACTTTTCCCTGATCCCAAAATGCCAAAGTTTCTGTCACCTTGCCTGCGGTTTTTCCCTTTAAAAACCCCTTACCTTGAGGGCTCAGGCCTGTTTTTCCCCCACCCGCTGTGTCAGAGTGAGGGATTAGCTAACTTGTAATCAATTGCATCAGAAACTGGCTCTGTCATGGTCTTGTTTGGGGTCCCGTGACACGGGCACACCACTTTTACCCACGAGTCACCTCCCCAGCCAGTGTTAGATCTTATGATCCATGAATATGGGACATCTTCCCATCTACTCCGGTCTTCAGGGTTCTTGAATGCTTTGTAATTTTATACCAATCTCCAATCTTTTTTATTTCTAAAAATCTTATTGTTGTAAGTGAAACTGGCTATTTAATCTTCTTTTCAAGTTGCTTTGTTGGTGTGTCACTCATTCCCCTCCCAACCTACTTTCATTAAATAGAAAAACAAATATATACATGTGGGTTCCAGACGCTGGGTAGCTGCTTTCTCTGCAGAGCCAGAATAGGGAAGGGGATGTCATTCTCCTCTTCCTTGAGAGGCTACAGGGTGGGACCTGCAGATGGCTAGGGTCATAAAAAAGCATCATTGGGCCTTTTTACCACTGGGAAACTGGGCTCAGAGTCCAAAACTGGGGGAGAGGGTCATCCTAGCCCACAGACCTCTTCTCCCTTGGCAGCTCATGCCACAGCACAAGCTCTGGGCCTTCCTGTCCTGTATGCAGCCATTTAGACCCTTCCCCTGATAGCGTGTGTAAGCTCTCTGGGACACCTTGTCTCCCATGAGGATGGGGGTGCTGGCCTGCAGCCTGGCCTCTTCTCCATCCACAGGTGTTAGCCTGACACACAACACAGTGGGCTTTTTTTTCTCCCCCCTCCCCCGAGACAAGGTCTTTCTGTGTAGCCTTGGCTGTCCAAAAACTCACTCTGTAGACCAGGTTGGCCTCTTTACCACTACCACCCAACTCACAGTGGGCTTCTGACAGTGACTGGGTTGACGTTCTCTCATCCCTATGTGATACAGGTGGCCTGGTGCAGCAACTTCCTGAGGCTGAGCAGCTGTCCCTCTGTGGATGAGGCGGCTGGTGATACCCCCTTATTCATACGGCAAAGGATTGGGGCTCAGCTGGCAGGCAGAGGGATGAGTCTCTGGGGCAAACCTTAAGAATCGCCTCTCTCTGCCCTGCCCCCACCAGGAGTCAGACCCCTCAGTGCTCTGCAGGGAGGTCTAGCCCCTTAGGTCTGAGACTCTATGGTCAGTCACCCTGAGCCAGCCTCCTGGGTAAAGGCTTCTACACACTCCCTCTCTAGAGCTGGATGCCCGGCACTCCTAGAGAAGGGCTGTAAAATCGTAAGCTGCTTTGTCCTCCCTGAAGATGTCAGTTCTGCTTGTCCAGGTGTTGGTAGCCTCCCTGGCTACATATGAGGGGCACTTGATTGTCAACAGTGTGGAACCCCAGGGGATGGTGGGCTCTTGGGCACAGCAGGTACATATGGCTTGACAGTATTTAGGGGCTGTCATGGTAGCTTCAGAGATTTCTGGAGGATGGGTCCCTGGAACTCTAGTGGAGCCTTGGTCTGTTTTGAACTTGCTATAGTCCTGCCATGTGAGGGAGGGGTGTGGGCTGGGATGGAGAGCAGACTTTCCTGTCACCTTTGGACGGTCTATTTTCACAGGTCATGGGTAACATGGACAACTTGGGGGAGCTGTACAGGCTGACAGAAGAGGGTGGGTAGAGTGACTAGGACCCCTAGATTCATGCCAGGACACAGGTGATATATAAGCACATGTTCTCACAGCTCTCGCCCAGCTCACCGTTATAGCGATATCACGGTGTGCAGGGCACTCATGGATTGAACCATCATCTTCCCAGTGTGGGCTCTAGTCTTAGGCCCAGGTCACATAGTGGCCACTAAAAGGGGGCCAGGCAGCATTGGGATGTTGAGTAAGGCTCCTTTTTAAAGGAGGGAGCAGGGCAGGTCGGGGCACAAAGTCCTGGGTTCGGGTGGTCGCAGGGCAGTGGTGTCTGAGGGTCACTGGACAGGGAGGCCATGGCAGGCCAGCTGTGGACAGAGGTTCTTTCTCCTAGCCAAGGAAGCACAGACCCAGCTCTGGCTGGAGCCAGGACCACAGGATGCTGTTGGCTGTATCATGTCAAAGGCTCTTCACACAAGATCTACAGACATTTCCTGGGTACCATACCACCTGCAATTACTGCCCGACTTCTAAGGGACATGGGTGGATAGAAGGCTGGAGTGAGCTTCAAGGGCAGGATGCTGATTGGAAGTGCTAGCAACATTAGTATACCAGGCCACTATGGCCGTCGATACTGACAACGCCTGACATTGGGTAAGCAGTCTTAGGAGGGCAAAGCCTCAAGCCTGGGTGTGTCTAGACTGCTCCTCCTGAGTCAGGACCTCTTCCTGTGTCTGCACATTGCCATCCCGGTGGGTCTGGGTCCTGTTCTCTTCCCACAGGGACAGCTGCCACTGATGACCTCATTTTGAGTTAATGACCTGTGAAGTGCTGCGAGGGGAGAGATCAGGGTCTCAACATACGGGTTGGGAGAGACAGCGCAGTCCTTTGGGCCTTGCCCCCCTCCTCCAAGCACTCTTGGCCTTCTGAGGTCATCCTCCTTGCCCTCCACACCTGAGGTGCCAGCCTACTTTCTGGAAACACGCGGGTTCTGACCAGACTAGTAATCAAATCAGTATGATCCAGAAGGCCAATTCCTCTGGCCTCCGTGGGCCATCTTTGGAGGACGGGGATACAGGCATGTGCAGTGGGCAGATTATGCCCTCACACTTGCTTGAGGGCTGGGGTGTTTGGCCTGGAGCAGCACTGGGCCTCTGGACCCATAGCTAGTTTGCTGCTGGCCCCTCACAGGACCACACAGCCATCGACCTCTCTTCCCCAAGACCGGCTGTACACTGCTCACCCACCCACCCTCTGCACTACTTGGTCTTACCCAGAGAGGCAGCAATGTTAACAGAAAAATGGGGACGAACATGTGAAGCCGGTCTGTGTAAATGCGGGCAAACTTATTAATGACAAGCCTGAGCTAGCAGAGAAACCCCAGTCACGATGCCTCAGGTATCCATGGCAACCACCACCTCTTCCTTTCTACCCAGGCTCAGGAGGGCTAGTGCAGTGGCCCTGTCCTGGGGCATTCACTTACAGCCGTCTTGGGCCAAGACTCTCCCACCCCACCCCAGGGGACCGGGGAATGCAGAAGCCATGACTGCACAGCCCTTTGGGGCCCAGCCCCCTCCCACCCTCAGCTATCAGGGGCACAGTCTCTTCTCACGGCTTTATTCTTTATTAACACTTTTCTGCTTGTCACTGCTTTGAGCTTCACTGCAGCTCTCCTTTTGGAGAAATGAACAGAGACAATGAACTCTAGGCCAGCGCTCTCTCCAGCCTCGGTTAGCTTCATGATTGAGTTTTCCCATCAGACCAGCGAAGGCCCAGCCCCTGGGCAAGATGCAAGCTCTGCAGCTCCACCAGGGAAGGGAGGTGACCCCCCAAACCCTTCAGGAGGCCCCGTGCTGCCAAGACAGAACCCCCAGTTAGACAGGGATTGAGCTGGACCACATTTGGAGTTCAGCTGCTGGAAGGTCCTGGCGTGTCCCCCACCGGAGCGCTCTGCAGAAGTGGGCAGATGGGCTCCTGGTTGTGTCGGGTGGCTCTAAGGCCTTCCCGACTCCAAGCTGCTGTCTTCCTCTGGAGCCCCTCCTGTACTGCTTGTCCGGCCCCACCTGGCCCTGTGGTCAGCCCAGCACTGCCTGCAGGGATCCTTTCACATGGACGATGCTCTTGACTAAAACAGAGCACAGCACAGGGACCCAGCCTCTGCCCTAACTGTTCCAGCCTGGACACTGGACTCCTATTGGCAGAACTGATTAAGCCACTTTGTCCTCCTCTGAAAGATCCTGATTCCCAGGGAAAACGGAAAATGCTTTTCAAAACATCATTACTGTGCTGTGCCCGTTTGTGTGCAGCTCCTCAGCAATGCTGTGCTCCATCCAGGGCTGAAATGTCCATGGCCCTCACTTGTGTGTGCACAAAGACACATGCTGACACCAGGACACTGCTGAGCAGCTCTTCCACATCACAGATTGCATCACGCAACCTTAGTCACACCATCAACGGGGCTGTTGCTGCTCACACGCCTCTAGGGTCCAGTGCAGCCTCTGAACCGTGTGTGATGAGCGTGAGGTCAGCATGGGGACACCTGCAGCAGGCCAGTGCCCACACCTGGGACACCTGCAGCAGGCCAGTGCCCACACCTGGGTAGGAGGGGAGACTGTGAGCCTGCACGTGTGTGTGCGCACCCTAAGTGCACAGACAGGAAGACCAGGGCACCCACATGTGCTTGGGCATGGATGGGGAGGTTGTGTGTGCCTGTGTGTGGCACAAACAGTGAGCTAGGGGCTGTGGCCACTGCTACTGCCCTATGGGAGAGAAGCATGTCAGAATGAGCCTGGCAGGTGCAGGCAACAGCTAATTCTACACATCTGCCTCATTTGTGCAGAGTCACAACAGCCCTTTCCGTAACCAGTCATGAGAGGCCCAGACTGGACCTCGGAGTCTAGCTGTCAGGAAGGGGGCCCCTTTCTCACACCAGCATAATGTACCCCGTGATGAGGTGGGTGTGTTGGGCTACCTCAGTGCCCTAGGAGGGCCAGGTTCATACTTCCACACTGGGTAGCAGGAGAGGCCTCCCCTCTCCTCCCTCAGTTGCTTTCTTCCATTTTCCAGCATTGCCCAGCCTACTCTGAGGGGTTCCTGTCCACACTGAGAGGACAATGGGGCTGGGCATGGCTCTCAGGAGCCCCAAATGCAGCTTTTCTACAGGGCTCCACCTGTCCTGCGACTAATGCTTTGACCACATGGAAAAACCAAATGTACCCTTTGTAAAACCTCAGAAGGAAGCAGGACAGAAGGACCAAGACGCACTGAGAAGCATCCTGAGGTCCTTGGGGCCTGGGTGCTGGTTCTTGATGGGAAGCAGCATCAAACCCTCCCCTGCTCTGGACTTGTACATTATAGTGAGGACAGACAGGAAGAAGTACGAGCCCCCTCCTCAGTTGGCCAGGGTTTGCAGGGCAGGTAGGTGGGTGGGCACTGCAACCCAAGCAGTGAGGTTTGGTTCACTATGTACAGCAGAGGGTGGCTGCAGCCTGGCGGGAGTCCCGGGTGCCGCTATCTGATGCGCTTCTCCACAGAATACACAGAGATGCAGTAGTCGTTGCTTCCTACTGCCAGATGAGGCTGAGGAGAGAGCAGACCAGTGAGCGCATGGGGGGGCGCTCAGCTACGGCGGGAGCTGCAGCGTGGGGTGAGGGGAAGGGAGCAGGCTGCTTGTACACTGTGCCCAGCTGTAGCCGGGAGGCACAAACTACTGTAACACCTCTGAACTCCACACAGGCACAGGAATGAAGGCCATTACTGCCAGATTCTAGCAGGATGATGGATCATCCAAATTCCATTACAGGCAATTTGCATACTACCCACAATTCCCTGCAGCTTCTTTTCAGGATCGCCCCACTGGGACAGTTCTGGGAATCTGATGCTGTGCACTTCAGCAGAGTGAAACCCACTCTGCAAAATCCTAAGCAACCTAACAGTCCACATGAGTGACTACAGCTATGGAAGGGGCCCAGGGACACCGGCTGCTTCTCCCTCTGCGCTGTCTACTCTTACCTGCGTATCAGGAACTGAGTTTGGTTTCTAGGGGTCAGGGCGATGGTTTTCTGGAGAACCTAGGCTTATCTCAGCTCTTTATATTCCTGAGCCGGGAAGGGTCTCCACCACTTGACTCCTCTCCCACCTCCCCAGAAACCCGGGAATGAAGGCACCAGGTACGGACCCAGTGTGGGTGGAAAGCCAAGCAGCTGATGGCCCCGACTCGCTGGCCCATGAACCCATCGTAGTACTTGATGTTGTTGATCAGCTCCCCGTTTCCGTTGTAGATGGCCGTGAACTGGTTCATGGAGCCACTGTGGAGGGAGAGATGCCAGAACATTAGCCTCTGTCTTCCTGTGGTGTGGGAGGAAGACAGGCCAAGGGGCTGCAGTGGACAGGGGGCTGCAGCAATGGGACACAGGCCAGGAGGTCCACCTGTGTGTCACCCTGAGTCAGGAAGAGGCTACTCCTCTGTCACCCTCAGTAAGGGAAGTGGGTGTTTGCTCTCACGGTTAGAGAAGGCACAGAGAGAGCTTCTGCTTTTATTTCACGGTAGCACGGTTACACCTCTCGGTTGTCCTCCTCCAAAGGCACCGTGAGGACAGAGCCCAAGTGCTGTGCGTGCTGACAGGGTCCTCTGCTCAGACGCAGGGGCTGCATGGAGGCAGGGTACCTACCAGGCGATCAGGTTGGCTTGGGGATGGATGTCGAGGGCTGTCAGTCCCTTCACGATCTGCATCACATTCACGGACTCAGGCATGCGAGGGTCAAAGAAGCGCACATCTCCATTGACACTGCGAAGGAGGCCACAGTCACGCTTGCTGTGGAACTTTAGGTACATTCCCGGAGCCCCGTGGAAGGGACCTGGCTTTGGGGACGGTGGCGCTTGCCATGTGAAGTGTCATGCTGGTAAGGCCAAAGCCATGTAGACTCCCAGGGCCCCTATCAAGGGCCTCCCAGGTGGTGCTCACAGCCCCCCATCCTGCTATCCCACTGGCTATGGCAGTCAGGGCTCCTATCAAGCTCCCCCTCTTAAGCTGGAAAAGGCCAGGACTGATATCAAAGATAGCCACTGTGCTCACTCAAAGCAGGACACAGCAGGGCCCAGAGAAAAGGCTACGAGCAAGGGCAGTAGCTGAGTGCCACAGAGGCTGGAGTTCATGAAGTGGAGCCCATGAGGGCAGAGGGAGTCTGGTGGATGCCCAGGCCCACAGGGAGGCCAGGCTGCTTCACCCAGGCTTATAGCCGTCTGTTTCAATGTGCACTCCAAGAGCTGGGCTTTGCGTTATGCTATAGATGGGGGAAGAACATCACTCTGAAGGAGCGGTGGCTTTGCAACAGTAAATCATGCTTTGCTGTCTCTTTAACAGGCAAATAAAGATGCACTGCTCTCAGCACAGCATTTACTGAGCGGCAGGGCTGAATTTATGTGCAGAGGCTGGCTGGTGACAAGGCAGTCTGCTGGGGCGGCCAGCCTGCTCGGGGACGTGTTGCCAGGTGCATGTTGCTTTGCTGCCCTGTGCATGCAGGAGGGACATACCTGCCTACTCATCTTACTCAGCTCAGCTCAGCCTTCCTGGTGCGTGTCCGTGTGTGCACACGCACGCACGCGCACGCGCGCGCGCACACACACGCAAACGCACACGCACACACACACACACACACACACACACACACCCTCTTGCTCTATACTCTGACCTTTCTGGCCAGTTGCAGAGCAGAGTCAATTACTGCCCTGAAATGCCACAGTCCCTAGCTGCTTGAATATCAAGGACATATTTAAACAGAGGGAAAATAATGTTTTCCCAGCAAATGTCTTCTGCATTTGCTGCTCCTTACCTCACACTCACGATGTGGCCCTCAGGGTGCTTCTGCAGGTAGGCCTTGACCACCCAGGCTGTGTGCTCCCGGTAAGTCATGACTCGGCTAGAGGAGGAAGGTGCGGTCAGGACTGGTCCAGCCCAGTTTCTCTTCCTGCATTGCTCAGGGAGGGCTAGAAGTAGGTGTAAACTGGACCTGGAAGCCCTGTCCCTGGGCAGAGCCCCAGAAGGAAACTCAGGGCGGAGCCACTAGCTAGGCTAGGTCACTCCCCTCATCTGTCCAGCCTCCAATTCCCCAGTCTGCCTTGAAGTCTGGGTGCCATTTTGGGTTGAGGAAGGCCTACTAGCTCCGCCTTAGATGGCAGCTTAGTGAGAAGCCACACTGTTCCTCTGTCTCTGTGGGGTCAGCTTGTGGAGGTCTCTCTGGGAGGCAGGACACAGGGCTGCGAGACGACTGGGTGCCGGGCAAGGATGGAGAATGGACCCACAAGCCCGGCAGAGGAGGGTGAAGGCTGGCCCATGAAGCATCTCTGTGGTCAGAGCGCCACTGTGAACTGCTGACCCTTCGCTGGCAGTGGGGTGGCCTCTGCGTCTGGAAGGAGCTTGAGCAGCACCAAGGAGAGGGGAGGTGTGGCGGTTACCATTCACTGAGTGCCATCCTCCTGTCATAGACCCGGATGGAGCCATCGCCCAGGCCAGCCACAATGAGCGAGCGGTGGGAGTCACAGGACAGACTTGTCACACAGCTGTCGGCACCCGTGGGAATGTCCTAAGCCCAAAAAAGAGTGGTGAGGATGGAGGAGGGGCCTCCAGCTGGCCACACCCACCTCCCTCAGGCTAAGAACAGGTCTCTACCTACAAGGCTAACAGAGGCCAGAGGAGCTGGGTCAAGGGTAATGCAGGGCTACAGGGTAGTAGGCAGGCCCCCATCAGCTTGAGTGTCTGCAGTCAGCCTGAGCCTACAGGCCAGGCTGAGCAGAGCCTGTGAGTCCGTGCCTGGGCACAGCCTGGGAGATAACTGGGGGCTGCCTTGCTCTCAGTGCCAATTAAACTTTCCAGCAACATCCCCCTTTCCTGAAAAGAAAGACGGAGCACATTTTGGCAGGGAGGGAGTCTCGTTAGCTCTCTCTTCAAACCCCTAATTAGTCAGGGAAGAGCTGAGGAACTGCTTCTCTGCTCCCCTTGGTGCTGTAAATACTGCAGAAGGGCAGGGGGGTGATGAATGGGAGCAAGAAGGAACGGGAGCTGGAAATGGGCCTCAGAGGGAAAGTGCTATTTACCCAGACAGGGGAGCCCAAGAGAAACTCATGGGAATGGGGGTAGGGAGATGTGAAAGAGCCACGTTCCCTCCTTTGCAGCTGATGTAATGACACCCAAAGAGGCACTGCACCTGCAGGGACCCCAAGGGTCCCACACAGCCCCCCAGAAGTAGGAACAATCACATACTATCTCCCCATATGAGCAGAGACCCTGAAAGACAGTGTTTTACTTCAACTGTTTGGTGGCATCGTGGGGCTTGAGGAGACCATGGAAGGACAGGCCTCAAATCATACCGGTTCTTATTCTTGCCGGCCTCTGCCCTTTGCTCTGCACAGACGCCCACAGCTGTCCAGGCCTCACTTTGGCAGGGCAGGCTGGAGAACACTGAGGACAGGCTCTGCTCTGTGGCTCTCTGACACCGGGATACAGCTATCCCTCAGCTACCTACATGATGTCCTTACAGTATCTGTGATTTTGCCTTGGATCCAAAGGACATAGGTGCAACTGGACTCTGGCAAAGAAGCCCTGGTATCAGAGGCAAAATCAATGCACTCTATTAAAATGGAAAATTTGGAGCCAGACTGGTCTACACAGTAATATTATGTCTCAAAAACAAACCAACAATCTTGAAAATGAAAGATAGTTTAAGTAAGGGGCTGAGTTCTAGCCCAGCGGCAGCCCAGGGAGGTATTCGGCACACACGAAGCCCCGCCTTCTGCGCCTAGCACCACAGGGTAAGGAAGCATGCAGACGGTCAAACAATTAGCTGTTCTCATTTAAGATATTTCACCCTACTGATTTCTGATATTCCCTAACTTGCACAGAGAAAACAATATTTGGAAATAATTTGGATCAGCACAGGCTTAATTGTGCTGTAATGCAGGGTCAAAGTGTCATAATCATTGTGCATCCAGAGGTAATTAGCTTTTCGCCTGACAGCAAGATGCCATCTCCTGTCTATCTCCCTGCAGACAGACAGATGGGCAGCTGTCACCGACTGCGCTTGTTTGGTTCTCTTTGACAGGGACGGGATCTACTCTGTGGGAGCTCGGGCGTCTGTGCTATGACAGGGACGGGATCTACTCTGTGGGAGCTCGGGCATCTGTGCTATGACAGGGACGGGATCTACTCTGTGGGATCACGGGCGTCTGTGCTATGACAGGGACGGCATCTACTCTGTGGGATCACGGGCGTCTGTGCTATGACAGGGACGGGATCTACTCTGTGGGATCACGGGCGTCTGTGCTATGACAGGGATGGGATCTACTCTGTGGGATCACGGGCGTCTGTGCTATGACAGGGACGGGATCTANAGGGACGGCATCTACTCTGTGGGATCACGGGCGTCTGTGCTATGACAGGGACGGGATCTACTCTGTGGGATCACGGGCGTCTGTGCTATGACAGGGA